>JAJIBD010011636.1:0-50321 GCA_021461705.1 Cryptotis parvus | reverse complement strand
GCGCTACCAGGACAAACGCCTCCTGGCCCTTTCCAATGAGTCCGACTCGGAAGAGAACGCCTGCGAAGTGGAGCTGGACACAGATCTCTTCCCTCGCCCCGCCGCCCAGCCCGGAGGAGTGAGTCCAGCAGCTCTAGCAGCTCCAGCAGCTCCGAGGACGAAGGGAAGAACTCAACGAACGCCGAGCCTCCACACGGCAGCTGAAATGCCCTGCGGCGCGCGCCAGAAGGCTCCCAGAGAGGAGAAACCCAGCACCCCAGCCAAGCCCACCAGCACCTACGTGGGAGAAGACAACTATGACTACCCCCAGATCAAAGTGGACGACCTCTCCTCCTCCCCCACCTCCTCCCCTGAGCGGAGCACTTCGACTCTGGAGATCCAGCCCAGCCGGGCGTCGCCAACTTCTGACATAGAGTCCGTTGAGCGAAAGATTTATAAAGCTTACAAGTGGTTGCGCTACCCTATATCTCTTACTCAAATAACAAGGATGGAGAGAGCTCCCTGATGTCAGGGGAGGCAGATGAAGGGCGACGGGAACCAGCCATAAGGACAACCCAGCACCTTCCTCCAGTAAAGAAGCCTGTCTGAACACGGCCACGGCACCCAGGAACCAGGACCTACCTCTTGAAGGTCGGAGCAAGGAGGCCTTTAGAGAGGGCACTTGTGCCAGAAATGCCAGCAATGGTCCAGGCCCAGAGCACAGCACCCATCCTCGGGCAGAGGCCCCAGAGGATGCCGCTCCGACACTAACAATAGTGGGTCTGTAGAACACTCTTTTTGAAACCAAGAAGCTCAATGGGAAGGCCCTGAACAAGACTCTGAGCAGCCGGGCGAGGAAACGCCTCTCTCCTTCTGCTCCCAAGACATCTGGCTCCGCTCTGAGCAGCGGGTCTGGCAACTGTCCCAGGACGCAGTCCCATGACAGTGAGGAGAGGAGCCTCGAAACCATCTGTGCCAACCACAACAATGGACGCTTACACCCCGCCCCTCTTCATCCCCCAATAATGGGCAGAACTTTGGGGAGCTGGAGGCAGTGGCCTGCTCTTCCTCAGGACACTTCGGATTCTGACTATGATAACTTGTCCATGGCAGGGACCCTCTTGCACAAGGATTGTTGTGGGTCTGAAATGGCCTGTGAGCCCCCAGTGCTGGAACGAGAGAGGATCCCACTGACCCCCAGACACAGACAACGGCAGGGCTGTCCATGGCCATAGTGGTCACAAAAAGGCACCGAGCTGAAGTGGAAGATACAGATTCTGAGAATTCTTCTTCAGAGAAAAAATTAAAAACATGATGACTACAAAGGGAAAACAAATAGCTACCAAAAGGTAGCTTTACAAAACAAAACAAAAAACCCTGTTTAGCGAACACAGAGAAAAGGAAAAAAAAAGTATTAAAGGCACATAAAACCAGGGCCTGTAATTCCGTGTCAATGCTGCTCCCTTCTATTTAACAATGGGTCTGACTGTTTAGCTGACCGTTGGCTTGTGCTGTTTTAAGAAAAGTGGGCGGGGAATCAAGTGACGCCTTTCTAGTGAGACTTGAGCATAGCGTTACCTGTGCAGAGCCTGTTAAAGTAAATCCTTGTTGAGATGTCTGACTTGTTCTCGTGTGTGTGCGCTGGCAAGCATGAGCTCATTGTCTCGTAGACTTTTCTTTCAGCTCTCCGTCAGAAAGGATCAGTGATCTGCAGTTTTTGCCATCTCGCCCTGTTTACATGCCCTAGGTGTACTGGTCATAACGATGAGTGGCTGCTAAGTCCGATTGTGCTGCCAGTGTGGATTTAGGCTGGAAGAATGGAGGAGAGACCTGGCAGGGAAAGGTGGCTCCTTTCTTAAAGGGCTCTTCCATGTTTTCTCTAAGCACTTCTTCACTGAGCATTTTTTTGTAGACATACTAAAACATGGTCTTAATGCTGAGAGAGGTTAGCTCTTCGGATTTAAGAGAACATAGTTCCCTGAGAAATTTCACCGATTGCACATTGAGAGTGCACACATAGAATATGGAGACCATTAGATGCAACTACTTGTGGGTAACCCTTTAACCAGTTAGGTGCTAGCTCATAAGATACAGTCAGGCTAGTGGTCTCACTCTGGCCCCCCGCCCCTTGTGATGACATCTGTGCATTTTGCAAGGAGAAAAAAAAAATACTCTCAAGCTGTGTGCTTTATATACTAAAGTGGACACATTAGGTACTTTAGTGAAGGGTCATAAAGAGCTGAGTGTGCTATTGTATTCACTTCATTCTACCCTAAAGAATTGGTTAGAGCAGATGAACCGGCCTCTTCCCTCCGGCTTTCAGTTGATCAAGACTGTGGCAGTCAGATTGGATCTTGCAGAACACAAGGTATTTCTAAGTAAAAGTTTACTAATGAGTCGGTCTGTTAGAAGACTGGGGGCAGAGAGAGAAGTCAGTGATCTAAGATGTCTGGATCCTAGAAGAGACTTGTATTCATTGTGATGGTTAAAGTTGGTGAGGGGGAGAAATCGAGACTTTTTCAGCACTGCAGCGATGGTTACAGTCACTTGGTTGTCAGTGAAAGGTAAAGCAAGACAGGAAGACCAGTGAATGACCAGATACCTTGTTAGTATCATGGTCGTGAAAAGGTAGAAGATACTGGCAAGAAATGAGGAAGAGGGCAAGAGAATACTGTCCTGTTGGTGAGCACAAAGGTTCTAAGCAGCTAGGAGCCCCGCCGGCAACGAAAGACGAGCTGGTGTGAGCTATGGCCTCTGCCCCGTAGAGAAGCCCTCCCTTTAGAGGAAGCTCCTGCTGGACTTTGAGCCAAAGGGAGGCAACCTGTAGGAGAGGAAGATGGAGGATTTGGCTCTAGGGAAAAGAAAGTTGCTGAACTTGGCCAAAAGGAGATTGTTTGTTAAGCTTTGTGAAAGAAAAGATGTGCCTGGTGTGGATGGTGTGACTTGGGTGTGAACACACTGTCATAGGAGAAGGTGACGAGGCATATTTGAGTAGTGGTGGGGGGGGTGCGTATAACTTAACAACTGTGCTCTCTCACCCGGGAGTGGGAGAGTCTGTAACCATTAGAATTACCTTGGATTTGTAATCAAAATGGTTCTATGATTTGTTTTTGACTATTCACAAATAATTGTAAATTCTGGTTTTATAAGCCCAAGTCATTTTACATTTGCTTTACCAAAATTTATTAAATTGGATTTTTTAATCCTTTATATACAAAAAAAGATGCCATCACTCAGTGTGTGTTTCTCTTCCCCTTCCTAGTCAGCTTATCCACTTTTTCTGTTTTTGTTTTACTTAGTGTCATCAGTAGATGGTCTCTTCTGACTTCTCTAAGATAACCCACTTCTCTTTCTAGAGCAAAAAAAAAAAAAAAGTTCAGGTTCACTTGGGAACTAGCCACTTGGTAGTTAACATTTTCCAAATGCAGAGCTTGGTGTTTCCATGTTAAAAACCTTCGCCTTGCTTGGGTACTCAAAAAAAGAAGTCAAAGTTCATTCTGGTTCAACAGTAATATCCAAGAAAAGATTATTTTCAGCAGGGATGCCTTCCTTCTTTTGGGGGAGACTATTCCCAGCACCCCTGTATCAGACAGGCCCTCCCAGATAACTCATGAGTAGGCTGAGAAACACTGTTCAATTCCAGAAACTAGCTGTGGGGTTGTGGGCCTGGAAATCGGGCAGAAATCACTTCCAGGGTCCCTTTGTCTAAGCCAGTGTTTCCCGTAGAGGGTGATATCTCCACCAGAGCACTGTGGCCTCATGCGCTTGGCGCTGGGGTTGCTTTCTGTCTGTTCCTTTAGAGAGGGTAGATACCAAGCAGTTGGTGAGTGATTCTTTTTCTGAAAAGGGGGCACTCAGCCAAGTTTGGGAACTTTCCCCTAAACTTGTAGAATTAAGGCACCAACATTAGGGGAAAGTTTAATCCCAAATTCTTCCACAGTCAGTGTTTTTACTAGCAGGCCAGATGGCACTAATAAGAATTATTCTAAAGTGCCTCCTCGTGTCTCCCTCCCCCGCCCCTCCCCCGCATCTGTACATAAAGTTTTAAGTGACTAGTGACTAGTCTGGATTTGTAAAACTGTTTCTCCCATTTTATTTCCTCCTGGTTTTGTAAGTGTCTCTGGGACAGCAGGTAAATGGATTAAATGGCTAGTTGGCTTGGGGCAAATGAAGGGTTACAACTGTGCTTGATTATTTTACTAATGGGGAGCCCTCCTTTGTCAAGGAGCCTTCCTCCGCTGAAGCCTTACCTCCTCTCATGCCCCTCTTCCCCAGCAAAGCCAGCTCCTTTCATGTGTGTATGCAAATAAACCTGTTACTCACCTCTCATGGCTTCCTCCTCTCTTCCAGGGAAGATTTGGTTGCTTCGACACCCTTCCTCCATTTCTTTTCTGGTTTAATTCTTGGCTGTTTGGAAGTTTGATTCAAAATCACACTGAAAATGTTTTAAGAAATATTGTCATACTCCACACCCATTGCCATTGGTTATTGTCAGTTGGAGGTATTGGAACACGGGTCATAACTTGGTCAGCAAAACATAGGGTAGGAGGAGACATCTGCTTCAGCGGGCCGGGAGAGTAACGTCCTGGTATTCAGAGGTAGGCGAGTGATGCAGTGAAGTGCTGTTGCATACCCAACCCCAAAAGGTGTTTTCAAATATCAGATTGCTTTTTCTGCCCTGTACCAAGGTATGTACTGCAAGTTTTTACTTACTTTGGGGTTAGGGGCCACACCCAGTGGTGGTCAGGGCTTACTCTTGGCTCTGTCTCAAGGTCACTCCTGGCATGGCTCAGGGCACCATATGCATTGGCGGAGACCAAACCTTCATCAGCCACATGCTGGACAGGCGCCTTAGCCTCTGATTACTATTCTGGCCCTGCAGATGTTTTTTTAAAGAAAAACAAGGAAGCATACAGTCCTAACCATAAAGCCGCCTCCTTTAATTCAATGAAAATACTCTTGCCAACCAAGACTGTGGAGAAAAATAGACTCTTCCAAAAGAAGGCTATGCCCTTCCTTAATATCTAAGGAGGGCTGTGTGCCAGGACTGAAGCTTCATGTGAAGTAAGGCTTAGTGAGTCCAGACTTGCCCCGAGCAATAATGGCTTTGCACAAGTGTGGTTCTCTCCAATGGGACAGTTCAGTCCAAATGCTCATTTATCTATCCTTAAGGACTCATAGTATAATGAAATATCTTCAATAGAAGAGGCTGAGAAGTGACTTTCTTAAAAGAACAGTGTGTCCCACGTGCAGCAACAGAAAAGTGGATGTGGAAAGTACGCCTTCAGCACTCTGGTTTCATTGAGGGTCAAAAGCTGGTAAGGTGCTTCTCAGAATGCAGACTTAGAGTCAGTGATAAACTTCACTAGGGCCCGTGCTGGCATGGCCACAGACCAGCAGGAGTTGCTCATTTCCCTGTGCTCAGCAGGTTTATGTGAACTGTGACTTGCAGACAAGCTCTGTAAGATGAGACAGCTAGTATTTAACTGTCTCCCACCATCTGCCTTTGCTAGTCCATCCTGTCCCTATCCCCATCCTGCCTTCTTACCATCCCACCATCACCCAACCTTATCAAGGTGAGAAAAAGTAAAACATTTAGAAATTTGAGTGCTAAAATGAGATGTCAGGCATAGAGATGTCCTGTTGTCTAAGGAAGCTGGGGGTGGGGGTGAGGTGCGGTGCAGGAGGCATTCTTCAGGAAGTCTGGCAAAAACACCGCCCCTATTGGGCCACCCCAGGGCTGATGGTATCAAATTGGGTCCAAGCTGGAGGAGATGAAATGCTGTGTGGGTTAAACAACTTTCAAGATGCACACAACTGATATTTGGCTGGCCTTTGGAATCCTCAATCAAAATTCTCTAAAATCCCCCAGGTGAAATCCTCAATTTACGACATAAGTAAGAGCACATGATTGCGCCTGGGGAGTTTCATAGAACAGTGCCATAATCTCGACACCAGCACACCCTCGCACGGTAGACAATCCAGTGTGTGCTGGTGGGTTTCTGGCATAGGCTTTTTTGAGGGGGAACGCAAATCTCAGTTCCCTAGCCTACTTACTGAATGTTCATGCCTTAGTGCCAGAGAAGTACAGTAGGCCAGGCTTCTGTCTTATACTCAGCTGATCTGAGTTAAATCCCCAAGCTATAGGGTCCTCTGAGTCCTGTCAGGAGTAAGCCTTGAGCACCACAGGGTGTGGCCTCAAAACCAAAATATATGTCTCAAAAGTCCTTGTTCTCTAACATTTACAGTCTCCAAGACCCCTACCTCCTGGAGGGAGGGGTGAGAGTAGGATGGAACAGCACTGACAGAAAAGGAAGTAGCATCAGCGTAGTAACCCCTGGAGCATCAGCGGGTATGATCCAAAAAAGACAAAAGGAAAGCGAGAGAGAAATAACATCTATGCTGGGTTTCTAATGCAAAAACAGCTACAAGAGCCCAAGAGCAAACCAAACTCAAAAACTGATCTGAAAGCTCCTGTCCATCCCTTGAAATCTGGTTGCTTCCATTCCACAGAATTCCAGATTCCATTCTGGTGCACTTGAGCTTATGAGGCAATCCCTATTGTACTCCCTGAACTAGTCAGGAACCAAGATCTTTAGCAATTGTTCAACAGCTCAGACCTCCAACTTCTTCATTTATGGTCTGGGGGAAGCGCCTGCCTTGTACTACTCTTGGAGGATTGAATGAGTGTCTGTGGCCCTTGAGTAGTGCTTGAGCTGAGCCATAGGAAGCATATTTGGCTTCCTTGATATAGCTGCTCTTTCACATTGCTTGTAATTAGCAGTGTGGTCGTAATAGAAGTTTTTGGAGTGTCGGCAAGAAATATGGAAAGTAAAATTTAAAAACCTTAATCTGAAGTACAGGAAAAAAAGTAAAGTATACCTGTTATCAAAATACCAGTAACAATTATAGACCTCATTCCCATGACCTGATGGAATGGTTTGAGGCTCTTTATGTTCCTGGAGCAAGCAGGTGCCCTTGGGCTCTGCTTGCATGAGACAGGACATATGGAGATGTTACTGGTGCCGGCTCGAGCCAATCGATGATGAACGGGAAGACAGTGATACACTGATACCTGTTATATTGTACCTGACCAATGTTGGTCCAGGGCTTTGGACACCATTTCAGATTTGGGAGCTAATTGTATAAAGGTACTCCCAAACTGGAGCTTGAATGAAGGCAGACGTGGCTGGCAGAGGCTGTGGGTTGCTGCTGACAGCCGCCAGTCTGCAGGGCATGAGGAAGGAGCAGCGCCGGACCAGCGCGGACTATCCTTAGTCTCCAGCGGCGGTGGAGGGCGGCCCAGACCTTGGGAACCAGAGCAGCAAACTCCTCTCTGACTTCTGGACTGCAGTCCTCCAATCAGATGCCGGGAATGACTGAAAGTGGCAACCACATAAATGCTCTACCAAAGAAATCTTGACCAGAGCATTCCACGCCCGGTGGGTCCATGTGGGTGGGCCCAGGTGTTAACAATTCTGTAACATCTGATTGGATAAGATGTAGGGTGTAAAAACCACCTGAGGTCTGTCTGCCGTGGCGCCAGTCTGGGCCTGCTGGACTCAGCAGGTGGGAGAGAGACCCCAGTGGAGCACAGGATGGCATTAAGAAAGCAGGCAGAGAGCTGGTGGGGAAGGAGGCAACGACAGATGTATATTTGGAGGAAAGGCTTTTCAAGGAGGGAACCAGGAGGAAACCAGAGCTGGGGAGAGGAGGTCTGAGAGGGCCAAAGTTGGGGCCCTCAGGCAGCTTTGCGACCTTGTCCTGAAAAAGGTGAGTAGTCAGCTGTCTTCCAGTCCAGCCCTCGTTGCAGAGACTGGGAGGTGCAGGCTGGCAGAGGCCTGGCCTGGCCTCTGGGCTAGTGCCTCCTAGCTGGCTCTTCCCTCCATGTGGGCCTTTTGTTGGTTCCCCCGCTTTGAATTCCCCAGGCTTCCACCAGAACCCAGCGGGCTTTGATTGCCATAGGCAGCACTAACAGGAGCTTGACCACTCTACAGAGAAGGGAAACGGGAAAAGCAGGATCAGCTGTCATTACCCAGAAAACCAGCACAAGGACTCCACGTGCCAACACCCTACCTCTTAGCAGCAACTGAAGACTGTCCTGAATTTCAGTGTCCAGAGCTGCCAGTGAAGCCCGGGACAGCTTTCAGAGAGCAGAAATACACACTGGGGAACAGCAGGAACGATAAGGTGAGCAGAGGGTTGGGTTTTAGGTGTACAGATGCTGACAAATGAGAGAAGACACTACAAATAGGCACCACAGGTGAGAAGGAACAAGGTGGGTTTTGTTTTGGGGGCACACCTAATGGTGCTTAAGGCGTGCTCAAGGCTCTGTTTCTGTGTCACTCCTGGCAGTGCTTAGAGACATATGTGGTGGCTGGGATCAAATGGGTCAGCTTCACACAAAGCAAGGGTCTAACCTGTACTATCGCTACAGAAACAAATTTTGTTGGGCTTTTTGTTTTGTTTTAATTTGTGTGTGTGTGTGTTTTGTTTTGTTTTTTCTTCTTGGGTCACACTCGGTGATGCTCAGGAGTTACTCCTGGCTCTGCACTCAGGAATTACTCCTGGCGGTGCTCATAGGACCATATGGGATACTGGGGATCAAACGCAGGTCAGCTGCGTGCAAGGCAAATGCCCTACCTGCTGTACTATCACTCCGGGGCCCCAGGAACAAGTTTTGAATGGAATCTTGCAGCTGCAGACCCAAGGGATTGACTCAAAAGGCTGTGTTGTTCTTGGCGACTGGGCCCTGTTAGAGGTTTTCATCAAGTAGTGATTCGGCACACAGCTCAAATTGCTTTGTCTTTTCTGGTGGGAGGTATTAGATCATACCTGGTGCCTGGTACTTCTTGGTACACTCAGGGATAGTGTCAGGGAATCATGCAGTAGCAGACATGGAACCCAGGTCTCTCACATGCCAAGCCTGTCCCTCCCTCTCCCGTGTCTCAAGATCCTTTATCCTGACCTTTTGGGGATAGAGGGGTCTGGGGAGGGGTGTGGAGAGAGTAGTTTTGGTCATATCCCGAACTGCTCTTGGGCTATGTGTGGGTCAGGAGTGAGTCCTGGCTGTGCTCTAGGGACCGTATGCCGTTCTGGGAATCAAACTGGGGTCAGCCTCATGAAAGGCAAATGCCTTACCCCCATGTACGATCTCTAACCCATATCCATATATTTTAACTTTCTTGCTGAAAGGAAGTTCTAGCACAGTTTTCTTCCGACAGTTGGCTGGGTCAGGATTTTGCTGGGAGGGCCAGAAAGAAAGTACAGCAGGTAAGGTTCTTGCCTTGCATGGACCAACCTGGGTTTGATGCCCGGCACCCCAACCCCTGTTAGTAGTGATCTCTGAGCACAGAACCAGGAGTAAGCTCTGAGCATCACCAGGTATGGCTGCAAAGCAAAATTTCCCTGGGTAGTAGCCACCCATGTTTACTGTGTAGGGAAGGCTAGTGAGTACCAATGGGTGCTGGTCACCCCAGTCTGGCTGATGAAGAGCAAGCTTGGCACCAAGGTGAGTTTCCCTTTGTACAGACCAGTGTCCACACCCTCCATGGGCCTCCTAGATCCATGGGATGTCCAAGGCTGTGCTCTTGCCAGTCAAGGTGCTCTGTGTTGTCCTGGTGGGGGTGGGGGGGCTGTAAGTAGCACATCAGCAGCCACCAGTGACCCTCTGATTTCACTTCTCTGATCGGCGGATGAGTCTCCTTTCCCTCCAGGTGGCAGGTTACCTCCAAACCCTGAGGCATGAGAGTTTGGACTGCTGCTTACCTGCAAAACATCCATACTGCTTTTACCTCCTGAGCCCTCTGGTTTGTTTGTGTGAAATGAATTCACTGGAAAGCTCATTCTTAGATCCCACAGCAGAGAGGAGAGGAGAGGGCTGCTGGGGTGATAGCTGTTCTGGGGGTCCGCCAAGGCGGAGGACTATAGGCAAGCTGGGGTCTCTCTCAGAAGCAGCCGACTTACTGATAGGAAAATGGCAGACCTGAGACCCAGAGGGTCAGTTTGTTCTTGTCCATTGAGACAGTCACGAGACCAATCACTGTCAGACAGATCACTAACTTTGTTAGGAGTTAGGATTTGCCAGTTCAGTGATGGCTCACGGGTCTGCCTGGGCTGGGCCACACTAAGCACTACTGGACACTGGCCTGGGTACAGGGCTTTGGTAATCAGCACCCAGCTCTCTGTGACCAGACCTTTCCAGAACAACTGACCTCATAGCAGATGAAGATGACTTCTTCATTCCTGCATGGTGCTCAGCCAAATCTTGAACTGGAAGTCCTGGAAAACGACCTCTGGACACTGGCCTTCAAGACTCCTGTCCATGCAGCCTGATTGCGCCTCACCCTGGAGGTGGCCACGCACATATGTCCTCTGAAATGCCACTTCCCAGAGCCAAGGGGTTGCAGTCTCCCCGGACTCCATCCAGTGGAGCTCCTGGTGGGGAGGGGAGGCAGCAGAGACCCGGGGTCCTCTTCAGCTTCCCCCTGCCCTGTAGTACATGCACCAAGCTCCCTAAGCTCGGAACAGTCCCCTCTTCCTTCCCCATTCCCCCACTTCTGACAAGGCCTGCGAAGCCCCCCACCAGTCAGGCTTAGGAGCCTAGTTTGTGGGAAAATTGGGTGTAGAAGGAACCCACAGCCACATGTCTGCCACCCACTGGGCTCCCAGTTGCAGTGACCATCTTCCTCTCCGTTCTCAGTGATCCTCAGCCCAGAAGGCATCAGACACCCCATGTGCCCTGCTGCTCCTGCAGCCCTGCACCCCGGAGACATGGCCCCCACTCTGAGGGCAGCAGAGGGCACAGAAGCCCATCCCTGCTTTCATGGGCCTGGCCCTGTTTAGCCCCTTCCTGCCCCCCTGGGTACTTCTCTCTTGCTGCTTCCCCTGGCCGGCAGAGAGGGAACCCAGGACTTGTTCTGACTCAGCGAACTGTTCCCTGAGCTCCTTCCTGGTGCTGATTTCCTTCCCCCCATACCCTGAGTCAGAGCACGGTGACCTTGGACTTGGTGAGTGTGAGACAGACAGAGATGAGGGCCTAAGGGGCAGGGAGTAGGCATCGGGGCAGCCCAGGGTCAAAGCAGTGTGGCCCTTAAAGCCATCTTGACTGCAAACAGGGCTCAGTCACTAAGTGCTTTTGCACTGGATTTATTTGTGCACAAGTTAGGATAACATGTCTCTGCAAGGCTCAGCAATGCTGCCAGCCCCGGTCCGGCTGCTAGGGGTGCTGGAGGAAGAGGTCAGCTGTTAAAATCAGGACCTTTGACTCCAGGTCAAGGAATTTGCTATTGACTGGACAAATGGAAGCAGAGTTAGGGCCAGAACAATAGTCCAGCAGGTAGGGCACTTGCCTTGAACGCGATCTGCCCAGGTGTGATCCCCGGCACCCTCTATGGCACCCTAAGCCTGACAGGAGTGATTCCTCAGTGAATATCATTGGGTGTGGGCCCTCCGCACCCACCCCCAAATGGAAACTGTTCTGGTGACTTCTCTATGCTCTCGCCTTCCACACTGATGAGAGTCCTGTGGGCAGTGAAGTTTGCTGTGGAGAAGTGCTGGTTTCTCATTCGGTCCTGAGTGCTTCCCCATGAAGCCACTCTCCAGAGCCAGGATTTGAACCTCAGACACTGGTGAGGAGACAGAGGTGAGAACAGTGAAGAGAACTGGTACTCATAGCCACTGTGCCCCGTCAGCTGAGGCCCACCACCGACTACCTGGAGCCTTCAGAACTGAAGTCAGCTCAGCAGCAGGAGGGCTTTCTCTTGGGAAAAGCCTGGTGCAGAGCCAGAGAGCCAGGCACTGGCTTTGCATCTAGCCGACCCAGTTCAATCCCAGCACCACATATGGCCCCCGAAGCCCCACCAAGAGTGATCCCTCAGCACAGAGGCAAGAATAAGTCCTGAGCACCACTGGTGTGGCTCAATGCCCCCCAATACAAAGGAAAAACAAGCCGGTTATGAGTAATCCAAACCTCCAAACCTAGCAATCAAAATGAGGACAGAAGGACTTACATCCCTTACAAGTGGACTCTTTGCAAAGAACTTTTGATGATGCCCATCTGCTATGTAAAAAGAAGCAAACTTGGGTGTGGACATATGAGGGAGGCTCTGGGTGTGTCCTGGGAAAAGAGAAGAGTCTTGGGCCAGAAAAAACTCAATGAGCTGGCCACAGGCTTTGCATGCGGGAGGCCCAAACTTTTCTTGACTTGCTTGTTTTATTGATTAAGATTAATAATACTGTTAATGATGGTTTCCTAAGTACATAATCCCAGCACCACACCCATCATCAGTATTACCCACCCTGTACCCTCCCCCAAGAACCACAATGCCCTCCCTTTCAGCCCTCCAACCCAAACTCAGTCATATGGGTAAGTTCTCTTGTGTTGCTTTGGGCCTTTTATTGCTACCTTGCTATGTATCTAACTCCCACACATAGAGAGATCATTCTGCATTGACTCCTTTCCTTCTACTTCACTCAGCATGGTATTCGCTAGCTACATTCATGTCATAGCAAAATGCATGAATTTATTCTCTCCTAGAAATGCATAGTATTACATTGTGTATATATGTCACAACTTTCTGATCCATTTATTTGTAGTTGAACATTTGGGTTGTTTCCATATCTTGGCTGTTGTACTAAGTGTGGCAGTAAACATAGGTATGCATATATCCTTTCAAATTAATGTTTTTGTTTTTGGAGAATAGATGCCAAGAAATGGCAACCTAGACGTTGGGTATGTGCCATTCTCACTCAGATATGTGATATCTCAATATTGTTTTAACTTGGATTTCTTTCATCATGAGTGACGATGACCACTTTTTCATATGTCTGTTGGTCATCCAAATGTCTTCTCTGGGAAAGTGTGTGTTCATCTCCTCTCCGGATTTTTGTATGAAATCATTGGATTTTTTAATTGTTGAATTTTGTGAATGCTTGGTTATTAGCCCTTTATCTGATGTTTTGTGTGCAAATATTTTTCCCATCCATTTTGTTTCCTTCATGTATATCATCCTGTTGTCCATTGGCAGAGGAAACTTCCTAATTCAGCACTACCCCAAGGAAGACTGTACATATCCCATGCCCAGCAACTAACTCCTAGATACAGAGACAGCATATTCCTTGCCAGGCCTGGCAGGGCACAGATCTGGACATCCACTGCAGGCTTGGAGGTGGTGCCAGGGAAGTGGTATCATGAGGAGGTGGTGCCAGCTAAGTGAAGTAATAAAGCAGCTGTCCCTGTGGGAGCGGATGTGCATTGCCTGGTGGCAGCCCATTCCCCAGGGCCGTATAACCATGGAAATAATAGACCAGTGGTTCCACTCAGGACAATACAGACATGGTCTAAAAAATAATGCTGAAAGAAGAAAATCAGGTCCAGAAGTGTAACAACTCACATACACTTGAAGAGACATGCACACAGGGAAACTGAGCAGAGCTTCAGATCCCTGTGTGCTAGGTAGTTATCACTTCACCCCACAGGTCAGGACCCCCACGAAGGCATCTGCTTTCCAGCTTGACTCCATCCCACCCCCAGTTTCAAGAAACTGAGGCTCACTCAGAAGTCACCATTTTGCCCCCAGCCCTAGGCCAGGACCCCTAATGGCTGCATGAGACCTCATATCTCACAGAGCGCATACATGACATCCTGACTCTAGTCATCTAGCCACACGACAACACGCACACACTCAAAAATAATCCCTTCAGGCTGCAAAAGTCACGGTGGGAAAGCAATGCAGAACGCCACCACACTTAGCAAAGGTGGTAGCTCTGAAGACTCAGCCAGCTATATAATCTCTCTAGAGAGGAAATGTTGAGGATGTTTAAAAAGTTCAAAGAAACAATGTCATGGACAGTCAAGCACAACAGGATATGAGAGCAGGAATGAGAAAACCACAAGCAAAAATGATAGCACTAAAACATGTGGTAGGTGAAATTAAAAACTTACAGGAGGGCCTCAGCATCAGAGCAGCAGTAGCTGAGAACAAAATCAGTGAGCTCCAAGATAATAAGCAGAAAATCTTCAGATGGCAGCAGAAGATTACCATAAATCAACAGCATACAAGAGAACTCTGGGATAAATTCAAAAAGAATAGCATAAGACTCATTGGGATTCCAGAGGACCAGGAAGGCTATTCATATGAAGAAGCAATAGTCAAATCATCACATTGGGGCTGGAGCGATAGCCCAGCGGGTAGGGCGCTTGCCTTGCACGCAGCCGGCCTGTACCAGCCTGGGTTCGATCCCCGGCATCCCATATGGTCCCCCGAGCACTGCCGGGAGTAATTCCTGAGTGCAGAACCAGGAGAAACCCCTGAGCATTGCCGGGTGTGACCCAAAGAAAAGCAAAAAAAAAAAAAAAATCATCACTGAGAAGTTTCCAGTGTTGAAGAGCACACACAATGAGATTCAAGAGGCCTGAAAGATACAGCTGAAAGAGATTAAAATAATGGGCCTGGAGTGATAGTCCAGCGGTAGGGCATTTGCCTTGCATGCAGCAGGCCTGTGCCGCCCAGGTTTGATCCCCGGCATCCCATATGGTCCCCCAAGCACCGCCAGGAGTAATTCCTGAGTGCAGAGCCAGGAGAAACCCTGAGCATCACCGGTGTGACCCAAAAAGCAAAAAAAAAAAAAAAAAAAAAAAAAAGAGAGAGAGAGATTAAAATAAAGACTACAAGCTACAAGGTACATCCAATCAGAATAATGAATGACAAAGATAATGTTGAAAGCAGCAAGATCAACAAAAAGGGGCCAAGCGATAGCCCAGAGGGTAGGGTGTTTGCCTTGCACACAGCAAGGCAAACATCCCCAGCATCCCAGATAGTTCCCCAAGCACCATCAGGAGCAACTCCTGAAAGAAATCTCTGAGCATTGCTGGGTGTGACCCAAAAAGAAAAAGAAGGGAAAAAAAAAAAAAACATTTACAGCAGAGGGCGGAGCAATCATAAGTGGGTAGGAGGGGTTTTGCCTTGCATGCTCCTGAACTGAGTTTTTTCCATCTTATATGGTTCTCTGAACATGCTAGGAGTGATTCTGAGTGCAAAGCCAGAGTAACCCCCTGAGCACTGCCAGGTGTGACCCCAAAATAAAGACAATAACAACAAAAATAGTATAAGGGATAGGGAACTTGCTTTGCACACAACTGACCCGGGTTTGATCCTATATGATCCCCTGAGCACCACCAGGAGTGACACCTGATCATCACTAGGTGTGGCACAAAAAACCAAACAAATAAAAAACCAAAACAAGATTTACAGCAGATTGATCAAACAATACCTTGCAGGCCTGAAGACAATGGTGGGATATTGTAAAAAGAAAAAACTCTTAATGAAATGAATGCCTCATCTTGAATAGTTTACCCAGACTGACTTTCATTAAGATCTGAAGGAACAATACACAACTTCAAGGATAAACAACAGTTCAGAAACTTCATAGACTCGAAACCAATTTTACAAGAAGAACTGAAGGGGCTACAGTAAGACAATAAAAATCTCACACACAATCCAAACTTCGACAGAAATATGGCACAAAATTCCGTGGTAATAATCTCAATGTCAATGTACTAAAAGCACAAATTAAGAGACACAGATTGGCAGGATGGATTAGAAAATTGAATCCAACATTCTACTGCCTACAAGAAATCTATTTGAAGAGTAAAAGGTGAACAGACTCAAAGTCAAAGTTGAAAGACATTATTTCAAGCAAACAAACCCCCAAAAAAAAAAAAAAAAAAAAAGACTGGGGTGGTCATGCTTTTATCAGACATCAACTTCGGGCTTCAAAAGTTAACTTCCAAAAGTTAAAAGAGACAGAGAAAGTCATTTCTTAATGATCAGGGATTTGTACATCAGGAAGAACTCATACTCCTAAACATATTCACCTATCAAGGGACCAGCAAAACACTTAAAACAGCTGCTAATAGACTTGAAAGAAGACAGTAATAGCAACAGTAATAGTTGGAAACATCAGCACCGCTCTGTCACCTCTGAATAGATCAACAAGACTCTCAGAAAAATACTGGCTTTGAATGAAGAAATGGGAGAGAGGGGTTTTAGATAGAGAGATTTTATATAAGGTTTTATATATAGGGGGTTATATAGAGAGAGATTATATATATTATATATTATATAGTATATAATATATTATCACTTGATCACTTGACATCCCATTTTTCATCGATTTTCTCAAGCGGTGCAAGTAACATTTCCATTTGACTCTATCATGTGCCAGTGTAGCCCAATGGCATCTGGTTGCTTCAGGAATACAAAGAGGCTCAAACTGTTCATTCAGGGTCTTGATGAATTATATATTATATATATTATATATTATTTTATATATATTATATATTATATCACTTGACCACTTGATATCCCATTATTCATCGATTTGCTCAAGTGGGCGCCAGTAATGATTCCATTTGACCCTATCACGTGCCAGTGTAGCCCAATGGCATCTGTCTGTTTCAGGGATATTAAGAGCTTCGAACTGTTCGCTTAGGTTCCTGATAAGGAAGTCTGACCATCTTGCAGGTGGGCGGCCACTCGATCTTTTGACGTCCTGTGGGATCCAATCGGTAATGGCTCTAGTCCAACGATCGTCTCCAGATCGCATTATATGACCAGCCCATCTGATTTTCGATGTTCTGGCAGATGAGACAGCGTCCTTGGTTTTAGAATGCGATGGAGGTCAGAACTCCGGATTCCCTCTCTCACTTGAGTGAGGCGTGATATTCCAAGCATAGCTCTTCGATTCCTCTTTGGGAGATCTGAATAGTATTCTCATCCTTCTTTCCTAAGGCCCAGGTCTCTGAGGCATATGTCAATGCAGGGAGAACAGTGGAGTCAAAGAGGTGTGCCCGTAGCTGGAGGTTCTTTGTTCTTTTGACTATTGTTCCAATGTTTTTGAAGGCAGTCCATGCCACTCTCTTCCTCCTGCGCAACTCAGGTTTCAGGTCGTTCATCATGTTGACTTCTCGACCTAGGTGCACATAGCTGTTGCATTCAGAGATGTTTGTTCCATTAAGAGTGAATGGGGCCTCTGGAACTATATATCTATTATGTATATATATATATAAATATATATACATATACATATATAACGCTGTATATATATACAGTGTATATATATACTGTATATATACTATATATACAGTATATATATGCATATATATATATACACTGTATACAGTTCTAGACAGGTTCTAACTGATACCCATCATCCCAGTAAGCCTAGCAAGAAGCCAGAGCAACCCACACATAATGTGGTCAGTCTTTCTCAACATTCAGACTTCATAGTTCCTCAGAGCTCCATCCAAGAGAAAATCTGATCTTTCCCCTATACGTTTCATCAGTAAATGCTCGAGATGAGAGCCTCGTACTGATAGTATACCACCTCAGAGCCTGGCAAGCTCCCCGTGTTTTATTTGTTATGCCAAAAACTAGTAACAATTATGGACCTCAATTCCATGACCTGAAGAATGGTTTGAGGTTCTTCCTGTCCCTGGAGCAAGCAGATGCCCTTGTTTGCTACACTTGCTTGCAACAGGACATATGGAGATGTTACTGGTGCCCGCTCGGGCAAATCGATGAACAACAGGAAGACAGTGATACAGTGATATATAGATTATATATATATATGTATGTATATATATGTGTATATATATATATAAAACTTTTCATCCCCCAAAAGTTGAATGTGCTTTCTTCTCCAATGCACATGTAACATTCTCCAAAATAAACCACATACTAGACCACAAATCATACCTCCATAAAGTCAAGAAAATAGAAATTGTATCAACTATTTTTTTCAGTCTTAGATAGTACTGGATGTTAGGATCAGGTCCTTCCCAGGATCTTTCACATTTATATACAGTTCTAGGCAGGTTCTAGCCTTGGCCCGTCATCCCAGTGAGCCTAGCAAGAAGCCAGAGGAACACCCACACCATGAGGTCAGTCATTCTTAACATCTAGACTCCACAGCTCCTCAGAGCTCCCACCCGAGAGAAAAACCTGATCTTTCCCCATTGAGTTTCATCAGTAAATGCTCAAGATGAGAGCCTTCTACTGAGAGTATACCACCTACACGGCAGAGCCTGGCAAGCTACCTGTGTTTTATTTGATATGCCAGAAACCAATAACAATTATGGACCTCATTCCCATGTTCTGAAGGAATGGTTTGAGGCTCTTCCTGTTCCTGGAGCAAACAGATGCCCTTGGGCTACACTTGCTTGCAACAGGACTTATGGAGATGTTACTGGTGCCCGTTCGAGCAAATCGATGAACAACGGGAGGACAAGTGAAGTGACAAGTGGTCTTTTCATGATGTACTTTTCGTGATGCACTGAAAATAGAAGTTAATCACAAATATAAATAGAGAAACTCAAGGGGCTGGAGCGATAGCCCAGCGGTAGGGCGGTTTGCCTTGCACGCGGCCGGCCCATGCCGGCCCGGATTCGATCCCCGCACCCCATATGGTCCCCCGAGCACTGCCAGGAGTAATTCATGAGTGCAGAGCCAGGAGTAACCCCTGAGCATTGCCAGGTGTGACCCAAAAAGCAAAAAAAAAAAAAAAAAAAAAGAGAGAAACTCAAACACCTGAAAATTAAAAAGCTCACTAATGAACAACACATGGGTAAGAGAAAATGAAAAGATTCCTGGAGGGCCTGGAGGCGATAGCACAGTGAGGGAGAGTGTTTACCTTGCACATGGCCGACCTGGGTTCGATCCCTGGCATCCATATGGTCCCCTGAGCACCGCCAGGAGTAATACCTGAGTGCAGAGCCAGGAGTAACCCCTGAACATTGCCAGGCATGACCCCCAAAGCAAAAAAAATAAATAAAAACTCTGGAAACAAATGAGAATGAGGTCATGAGCCACCAGAACTTGTGGAACAGTAAAAATGGTGTTAGGGGCCGGAGTGATAGTACAGCTGGTAGGACATTTGCCTTGTACTTGGGCGATCTGGGTTTGATCTCCAGCATCCCATATGATCCCCGAGCACCATCAGGAGTAATTCCTGAGTGTAGAGCCAGGAATAATCCCTGAGCATTGCCAGGTGTGATCCAAAAAAGGAAAAGAAAATGGTGTTAAGTGGAAAGTTCATTGGCATGCAGGCATTCATCAGGAAGGAAGAAAGGGCCCACATAAATGACCTAACTGCATGGCTCAAGAAACTGAAAAATGACCAGCAAAAGGAGGCCCAAGCAACCAGGATGAAGGAATTAATAAAATTTAAAGCAGAAATTAATGAATTGTAATCTTAAAAAAAATCCAAAAGATTAATGAAACTGAGAGCTGCTTCTTTGAAAGAAATTTACTAAATCAATAAACCACAGCAAGACAGAGGGGGCTGGAGCGATAGCCCAGCTGGTAGGGCATTTGCCTTGCACGCGGCCGGGCCCAGGTTCGATCCCGGCATCCCATATGGTCCCCTGAGCACCGCCAGGAGTGGTTCCTGAGTGCAGAGCCAGGAGTAACCCCTGAGCATCACCGGTGTGACCCAAAAAAAAGACTCATAGAGGGAGAAAACTCTAACTGAGTCAGAAATAAAAGGGCAGATGATACCACAGAAATTCAAGGGGTCATCAGGGATTACTTCAAAAGATTCTGTGTCACGAAATGAGAGCACTTGGAAGAAGTGAATAAATTCTCAGACTCCTATAACCCTCCAAAATTAAACCAATAAGATATGGAACACCTGAACAGACCTATAACTCTAGAGGAAATCAGAATGGTAATTAAGTCTTCCCCAAAGCAAAAAGTCAAATAGATTCACTGGTAAGTTCTTTCAAACCTTTAAAGAAGGGACTATAGAGATAGTACAGCGGGTAAGGCACTAGCTTTGTGCACAGCCAACCTGGGTTTGATCCCAGCATCCCATATGCTTCCCCCAAGCACAGGAGGGATTTTTAAAATTCAGAGACAGAAGTCAGGGCCCAGCGGTAGGGCATTTGCCTTGCATGAAGCCAGCCCATGGCGGCCCTGGTTCGATCTCCGGCATCCCATATGGTCCCCCGAGCACCGCCAGGAGTAATTCCTGAGTGCAGAGCCAGGAGAAACCCCGAGCATTGCCGGGTGTGACCCAAAAAGCAAAAAAAAAAAAAAAAAAAAAACCCCAAACAGGAGTCATTCCTGAGCATCACTGATGTGGCAAAAAATCAAATCGAAATCATCATCATCATTATCATCATATAATAATATAACCCTTTAATGAGAAACTACTACAATCCTTCTCAGGTCAGAAAATCAGAAACAGAAGTATTCTCAAACACTTTCTATGAAGCAGACATTGCCCTAACACCAAGAGCAGACAGAGACAGCACAAACAAGCATTACAGACCAATATCTCTGATGGACATAAATGCGAAAATCCTCAACAAATACTAGCAAATCTAACCCAACAATTCATCAAAAAGATTATGCAGCAGGCCAGAGAGGTAGTACAGCTATTAGGGCACATACTCAACCCAGGTTTGATCCCTGGCATCCCATATGGTTTCCTAAACCCACCAGGAATGATCCCTGAGTGCAGAGCCAAGAGAAAACCCTGAGCAACATTGGGTATGATATAAAAACAAACAAGGTCATGAGCAAAAGACCATGACCAAGTGGGATTCATTCCAGGGATGATAGGATGAAAGTTTAACATTCACAAGTCAACCAACATAATAGACTACATCAATACAAAAAGTATTTGAAAAAAAATTAAAACCATATGATCAATAGATGCACAGAAAGCATTTGACAAGATCCAGCACCCATTCATGATTAAAAATAAAAATATAATGGGAATGAAGGAACTTCCCTCACCATCGTTAAAGCCTTTTGCAACAAACCCACAGCAAACATTCTCAATGGGGAAATAATAAAAACTAAGATCAGGTTCAAGATAAGGTAGAAGATCAGGGGGGCCCAGAGCAATAGTTCAGTGGGAGGGCATTTGTCCTGCATGCTGCTGACCTGGGTTCAATCCCAGGTATCCCATATGGTCCCCTGAGCACGACCAGGTGTAATTCCTGAGCACAGAGCCAGGAGTAACCCCTAAGCATCACCAGGTGTGACGCTAAAAGCAAAAAAAAAAAAAAGAGAAAATCAGGTACAAGATGTTTCTACTGTGTGTGGGGGAGCAAAGGGCAGTTAAGATAGAGAAGGTACCATTAAGGACACATACATCAGCTAAGAGAGGAGAGGACCACATGAACCACGGAACGCAAGGGGTCCTCAGCAGCATTATCCATATGCCCAGAGAGAGGGAGTAACCGAGGCCAGAGAACTGGATAATAAGATGTGGTCTAGTCAGAGAAGGACAAGTCGACCCTAAGCAAGAAGGAACTGATGATTTATGCTACAGAGTGAATGAACTTTGAAAACACTAGACTGTGAGGAAGAAATACCCAGAACAGGCAGACAAACGCACATAGAGTGAGGTTTCCTGGGACCAGGGGTTGGTGATGGCAAGTGACCACTCACCAATGAGAGGGTAAAATCATAAAAATATTCCAGATGACAGTGATGGTTGCACCTTCCATAAATACACCACAGAACACTGACTTGTACTTTTTTGGGGGGGGAGGCAGACACCTGGTGATGCTCAGGGGTTACTTCTGGTTCTGTGCTTAGGAATTACTCCTGGTGGTGCTCAGAGGGACCATCGAGTGCTTGGAAGGACCATCTGACCATACAACCCTGGTCAGCTGCATGCAAGGCAAATGCCCTGCCCACTGTTCTCATCTCTCCAGCCCTGAATTGTACGCTCTTTAAAAGGGACGCTTTTGTGGTCTATGAATCCTATCTCAATAAAGATGCTAGAAGAAAAGCAGGGCAGGGAGAAGACTCAGCAGTCACCCTTGGTTTCTTCCTCTCTGTGCTTCTGGTTTCGATCAGGAACTGGGTGAGGTTCACCGCTTTATTTTTTTAATTTTTTTTTTCTTTGCTTTTTTGGGTCACACCCGGCAATGCTCAGGGGTTACTCCTGGCTCTGCACTCAGGAACTACTCCTGGTAGTGCTCAGAGGATCATATGGGGTGCCGAGGATCGAACTCCAGGTCAGCCACTTGCAAGACAAACACCCTACCCATTGGACTATTGCTCCAGATCCAAGCCATTGCCCTCAAAGCCATTCCAAGTTGAAACTCACCCCTAGCCCAGGGCACCCCTGGACCTGACTCTGAGCTGAGTCTTAGCAAGACGTGGGTGGGCTGCCATGCTGCAGGGGGTGCTCAGGGGCAGATTGGAGAGACATGTGGCCCTGGACATAACCCTACATTTAGTCACAGTGCAGGGTAACTCTAAGCCATGTCTCTCTTGCCTGGCCTGGCCTGGCCTGTTAGCTGTGTGACTTCAGAACACTACTTCCCTTCCCTGCATCCTCATTTTTCTCTGGGAAGTATGCATAAAGGAAGCTAGGGCAGCTTGGAGCAAGTGCCGGATGTGTGAACACTTCATTCTGCACATGCTACACAGTGCAGTGAATGCCTGCCGAGATGTCTCTGAATCTGCTTCCCCAGGCTTAACCCACTCCTCCAAACAGACAGCCCCAACTGTCTTTATAGCCTTTAACTGGCAAAAATGGGTGGATGAGTCCAGATTTTTTTTTGGCTTTTTGGGTCACCCCCGGCAATGCTCAGGGGTTACTCCTGGCTCTGCACTCAGGAATTATTCCTGGCGGTGCTCGGGGACCATATGGGATGCCGGGATCGAACCCTGGCCAGCATGAGCCGGCGCGCGCAAGGCAAAGCGCCCTACCCGCTGGGCTATCGCCCCCGGCCCTAGATTATGGGAGATAAAACAGTAAACTTAAGACTCCTAGGACCCAGACAGAGTTGGGTACCAGGAACCAAAGATGGATAGAGTGAGGGGGGCGGTCAGGTACTTTGGGTACTAGGGACAGAAACACAAGCTCAGCAGCCCCCAAAGGGAAGGCAGTGAAGTTGTCCTGAGAACCAACTCATGCTCTCCACTTCCACATCAGTTTCTGTCCACAGACTTCTGTGGCAGGGCCTAGAAAAAACCTCTCCCCTCCCCAACCCCAAGTGCTGACCAGAAAGGAGCTGAGCAGAATCTTCAGGCCCATTTTTTAGGCTTCTCTGTAGAAACAGCAGGCGTGGCCAGTGACAGATCACTGCTGGCCAGCAGCAGTTGAGTGGTGGGAGGACAGTGAGTAGGCAGCCCACTACCCACCAGGAAACCCATTAGGTGACTTTGTTGTGAAATGCAGCCCCAAAGGCATGGGCAGCAATGGCCGCTTCCCCTTAGCCAGTGTGGTGTTCGGGAACAGAATGGCGAAGTTCTCAGCACTCTGCCCCATGTGTCTGCCTTGCCTAGAACTGGCTTTCCCCGAGGTGAGGAGGCAGTCAGCACGACCAGGACCGGAGAGAGCCAGAGCAACTTCCCGTCTCCATGGGAGGAAAGCAGAGACTGCCTCCGCCCGTGTGGCAGCCAGAGACACACAGGTCACAGCTCCTGAGGCCAGGAAGGCAAGAGGCCTCACACTGACTCACACACCCCAAAAAGCACCATTTACCTCACGACCAAGAGGCACTAAAGATTTTCCAGCTTTCTTCATGCACTTGTGACAAATTGAAGACCAGGTGCTAGGGTCTTAGCAGACTGCTTTTTGTTGTTGCTTGTTTGGGCTACACGCCACAGTGCTCAGGATCACTCCTGGTGAGATTTGAGGGACCATATGTTGTGTCAGAGATTGGAACCCAAGTTGACCATGTACAAGGCAAATGCCCCAACCCACTGTGCTATTGCTCCAGCCCTGGACTGCTTTTATTTCTTTTTCTTTTTTTTTTTTTTTTTTGTCATTTTGGGTCACACCCAGTTATGTTCAGGGGTTACTCCTGGCTCTGGACTCAGGAATTATTCCTAGGAGTTATAGGAATTACTCCTATATGGTCTCCTAGGAGACCATATAGGGATGGCAGGGATCGAACCGGGTCAGCTGTGTGCAAGGCAAATGTCCTACCTGCTGTACTATCACTGACACCTGGGCTGCTTTTAAATAAATAATGGAATAGAAGATCTTGATGCTGGATAGCAGCAGGTGAAGGGAAGGCCAGGCTGGCGAGATGGCTCAATGGGTGGATTACATGCTTTGAATGCAGGAGGGCTGGGATCAAGCCCCAGTACTGCATGGTTTCCCTGAGCAGACCAGGAGTAAGCTTTGGGCGAGACCACAAGTGCTCTCTTCCTCTATAGAAGGAATCATGGAACTGATCTCTGAGGAGGTGGGGCCTCTTCTACTGGAAGTCTGTGGGCAGTGGTAGAAATGAGAGCAAGCGGCGGGCTGGTGAGGAAAGGGCCTGCCCGGGGATGGGCTCATCCTGTCTTCTTTCTCCTGTATGTCATTTCCTGAGCGGTCCTGGTTCCCTCCACCCGCTCTGCCCAGCCCTGTTCTCAGGCCGAAACAAACAGACAAGCTGGGGCTGGTAATTGTGTTAGCACCATTTCCTCCCGGCCCACCTTCCCTGTAATCTCATTTCTAAGGGAGGAGGAATGGCACAGCCCAGCTCAGGAAGAAACAAGCGCTCGCGTGTCCGCTGGGCTCACTAATTGGATAGAACTGCTTGCTGAGTTTCCACAGAACCCCATTGGAAACAAATTTCACCTGGTTCCCACAGTCCTGGCCCTGGAGAGTGATCTCCCTGGCCTCAGCCAAGAAGGAAATTCTGCTTCCAATTCAATTTCTGCCCAAGAGAGTTGCCTTTATTGTAACAATAGCAACCAGAAGTTGAGCACCTACTGTGTGTCAGATAGCAGCAGGTTCTTTTTGTTTGTTCTTTTTTGTTTGGGGGTTCGCACCTGGGAGTGCTCCTTGCTTGCTCCTGGCTCTGAGCTTAGGGATCACTCCCCAGAGGCTCCGGGAACTATATGGAATGCTGGGAATGAAACCTGGGTCAGATGCGTGCAAGGCAAGCTCCTTTCTGGCTGTGCCGTTGTGCTGGCCCAGCACCAGGGTCTTTACAAAACTAAATGTTCATGTCCAAGGATGCTCAGAGGCCACCAGACTATAAGCCTCACACCTGAAAGGCCTGTTCTCCCTCTCGAGCTGCACCCCTCCCCCCCCCCCAACCTGTCCCAGCTCTGTCTCTGACTCTAGGTATGCTGTTGGCCAATGATTCCTGTAGTCATGGATGCTCTGTCAATTGAAATGGTTTTGACCAGGGCCCTGGGGCTGTTGGCCAACTCTTATTGACCTCAAAATAGGAATCTTTCTAGGGCTAGTGGCTGGCTGGGTGCAAAGCATGAGCTGATTAAAGTCTCCTCCCCTTCCTAAGAGCTCCTTGGTGTCCCACAGAACCCAACAACCCCAGGACACCTCCCTTACCTGATCACCCCATGGTCAGAACCCCACTGATGGCCGCCAGAACCCATCCTAACCCTCAGCCAAGCTCCACATTCTGGAGGTCAAGTCATAGGCTAGAATTAGGCACTTGAGGTCTAGAGGGAGTGGCTCTGCCCCTAGTTGCTGTGTGACAAGGGTGCACAGTTAGCCAACATCAAAGTTATTCAAGTTCTGAACTGGGCTGGGTTTCCTTGTCTGGGAAACAGGGGTGATCTATAGTGCTTTAGTTTGTAGTATGCAGTTCTTAGACATTTTCCCTAGATATTTGGTTGTGTGTATGTGTTTGATTTTTTGTTTTTTGTTTTTATGGATCATACCCTGTGATGCTCAGGGGTTACTCCTGACTCTGCACTCAGGAATTACTCCTGGCGGTGCTTTGAATGCTGAGGAGTGAACCCAGGTCAGACACATGTGAGGGCAAAAACATCCTACCTGCTGTTCTAATTCTCCAGCATCTTCCCTAGATATTTGATGCTAAGATATAGATATAGAGCTGGATAGATAGTAAGGGGAGGGAGGGATAAGGCATTTGCCTTGCACGTGGTCAGCCCTGGTTCCATCCCTGGTATCACATATGGCCCCTATGCGGGGCCAGAGCAATAGTCCAGCAGGTAGGCTGTTTCCCTTGCATGCAGCTGACCTGGGTTCGATCCCTGGCATCCCTTATGGTCCCCCGAGCTCTGCCAGGAGTATCAGGAGTAACCCCTGAGCATTGCTGGGTGTGACCCAAAAAGCAAAATAAAAAATACATACATGCTGGAGATCAGAGGTGACTACAAGAGTATGCCACCGCGCATGGCAGAGCTTGGCAAGCTACCCGTGTCGTATTTGATATGCCAAATATCAGAAGCAGTCGTGACCTCATTCCCATGACCTCATGGAATGATTTGAGGTTCTTTATGTTCCTGGAGCAAGCAGATGCCCTTGGGCTCTACTAGCATGAGATAGGACATATGGAAATGTTCCTGGTGCCCGCTCAAGCAAATTGATGATGCACGGGAAGACAGTGAACCAGGAATAATGTCTTTTTTTTTTTTTGCTCTTTTTGGCTTTTTTGGGTCACACTCTGTGATGCTTAGGGGATACTCCTGACTCTGCACTCAGTAATTACTCCTGGCAGTGCTCAGGGAACCATATAGGAGACAACCTAGATTGGCTGTGTGTGAGGTAAATGCCTTACTTGCTATACTATCACTCCAGCCCCCAGGAGTGATCTTTAGAGACCACTCTAAAGCAGAGAGCCAGGAGTAATCCCTGAGCATAACTGCATCCCCCAACGGCACTGAAAATAAAAAAGAAAAACTAAATGAGTTTTTTTTCCAATCGATACTATCTGGAACCTATAACTGGGCCAGAGCCATAGTCCAGCAGGTAGGACATTTGTCTTGCACACGGCTGACCCCTGTTCCATTCTCCAATATTCCACATGGTCCACGAGCACCACCAGGAGTAATTTCTGAGTACAGAGCCAGGAGTAATCCCTGAGCATCGCTGGGTGTGGCCCAAAAAGCAAAGAAATATGTATATATATTTTGTACAAAGTTTTAAAAAAAGTGATGATGGGACCTGGGCATGTTGATACAATGGCCAACGACTACTGCCGTAGAAGAGTGTGAAGGCATCATGAACTATCTCTACTGTCCAGTCAGGGGCCCCAGCACAGAGCGAGAAGGTTCAGTTTCCAGTGCCAAGGGAGGTTCGTGCAAACACCACAACTGAAGTTTATAAGTACCACAATCAGAAGTGCAAACATCAGAAGTAGCCATGTGTAATCCTTGGTCATTGCAACCATGACCTCTCAAAGGGAAAGGAAAAGAGAAGAGATGAGGAAGCCATCTTTGCACTCTGTCTAATCTTGGGGAAAGCATCGAGTCCTCACCATTACCAAGGTCCCTCTTCTGCTGTCCTCTCCAGAGAACTGAGATTTCTCATAGATGGCCTTTCTTTGGTTCAGAAGTTTTCCTTGGTTCCCTTGTCTTTTGAATTTGCCAGTTGCTTTGAAATTTGTCAAATTTGTTTCTGACTTTAATGAAATGATCATAGAGTCTTTTTAAGAATTGTACTAGAGGGGCCGGGGCAATAGTCCAGGGGGTAGGGTGCTTGCCTTGCATACAGCCAACCCGGGTTTGATCCCTCGCATCCTATTTGGACCCTGAGCACCGCCAGGATTAATTCCTGAGCACAGAGCCAGGAATAACCTCTGAGTATTGCTGGGTGTGACCGAAAAAAAAAAAAAAAAAAAAAAAAAAAGAATTGTACTAAAATTGTGAAATTACATTGATCACTTTTCTAATTATAAACAAACATTTCATTCCTGGATAAACCTGATTTGACCATGCCTCATTTCCTTTTCTAGCAATTGCTAGATTTGATTTGCTGAAATTTTGTTAAGGGACTATGTTCATTAGGAATTCATTTCATCTCATAATCAAATCTTTGTCTGACTTGGGTCTCAGGGTAGGTGCTGGCCTAAAAATAGGAGCTAGCAAGTATCTTTCTTTTCCTTCCATTTTCTGGAAAAGTTTCTGTGTTAGAATTGATTCTTGTACCTTAAATATTAGGTAGGAGTGATCCACTAAAGACATCTGGTCCTGAAGTTTTCATCTTAGTTGGAAGTCTGCTTTTCATTAATTTACTGAAAAATAACTGAAAAAGTCCTCTCTCGGGTCTTTTTTGGAGTTAGGGTAGGCCGCCTTCCTCCATCTCCCCTCCTCCACCCTCAGCCACCACCAAGTGAACTCATTGCCCAGACCAGAGATCCTAAAGTATATGGACCATACAGCCACATATGTGGCCGCATGAAACCTCCAAGTTCATCAGTGCTTAAATTCCAGTATGAATACAACAAACTACATGGGAAAGTACCATTGAAGCCAGCTGAACTCAACAAACATGAAAAATAACACTGAAGTCTTAATTAGCAACAAACAGTAAACTGTAAGACAAGGACTTAATGACCATGTGCTAAGATCTAACAATATTCATAGATTTTTAACTGAAATATTTTAATAATTCCTTTAATCGTTTAGTTAACAACAAACAATATAAGATAAATAATCATGTACCTGCCAAGATGGCAGGGTTGGAAAGTGGTTTAGTAAATGGGAACAGTGGTGGAGGGAAGATCACTTTGGTGGTAGGATTGGTGTTTGAACATCAAAATTCCATATTATGAGCTACTTTGCAAATTATGGTGTTTAAATGAAATATTTACAAAAAAGAAGGAAGGAAGGAAGGAAGGAAGGAAGGAAGGAAGGAAGGAAGGAAGGAAGGAAGGAAGGAAGGAAGGAAGGAAGGAAGGAAGGAAGGAGGAAGGAAGGAAGGAAGGAAGGAAGGAAGGAAGGAAGGAAGGAAGGAAGGAAGGAAGGAAGGAAGGAAGGAAGGAAGGAAGGAAGGAAGGAAGGAAGGAAGGAAGGAAGGAAGGAAGGAAGGAAGGAAGGAAGGAAGGAAGGAAGGAGGAAGGAAAAGAAAGGAAAGAAAAAAGATTTTCTTTTTTTTCTTTGAAAAGAAAAAAGAAATGGGTTGGCTGCATTCAAAGGAAAGGAAAAGAAAGAACGATTCCTTGTAATGTACATTTTGCCATTTTAATCATTTGAAGTGTATGTGAGACTCTCAGACATGGGGCAGGGCTGCTACTTGCTCTCCCTGTGCCCAGCCGCTCATGAGGTGCCCGGGAGGCATGACAGGTTCTAGCCCTGGCCTGCCACCTCAGCAGAGCCTCACAACAAGCCAGACGACCCCCTACTCCATGGGGGTCGCCATTTTCCACATCTGGACTTCCCTCTCTTCACAACTCCACCCAGCAGACCAGACTATCACAGCCTGGCTCGCGCGGCCGCTAGCAGTCGCACAGTTCATCAATAATTGCTTTATTTAGAGGTGACTACAAGAGTATGCCACCCGCACGGCAAGCCTGGCAAGCTGCTGTGTCGTATTTGATATGCCAAATACCAGTGACATTTATATTAGGTCATTCCCATGACCTAATATAATGGTTTGAGGCTGTTTATGTTCCTGGAGCAAGCGGATGCCTTTGGGTTCTACTAGCATGAGACAGGACATATGGAGATATTACTGGTGCCCGCTCTAGCAAATAGATGATGAACGGCAAGA
Source organism: Cryptotis parvus (assembly GCA_021461705.1). NCBI lineage: Eukaryota > Metazoa > Chordata > Mammalia > Eulipotyphla > Soricidae > Cryptotis > Cryptotis parvus. Next base: position 20,885 of record JAJIBD010011636.1, on the reverse strand, counting down.
TAGTGATAGTGATAGTGAAGTGTATGTGTCGAGATCTCAGTGGGCTGAGCACATGTTTTACATGCTGGAGGCCTGGGTTTGGTCCCTGGTACTACATGGTCCCCTGAACACCACAGGACTGTTCCAAAGTATAGAGCTGAGAGTAGTTCCTAAGCACTGCCAGAAGTCTCAAAAAACCCTAAAATAATAATAATAAAATAAAGAATAAAATATCTCTTTTTTTGCTTCTTTTGGGTCACACCCGGCAATGTTCAGGGGTTTCTCCTGGCTCTGCACTCAAGAATCACTCCTGGTGATGCTTGGGGGACCATATGGGATGCCGGGATTGAACTCAGGCCGGCATGGGCCGGCCGTGTGCAAGGCAAACACCCTACCTGCTGGACCATCGCTCCGGACCCCTTTCTTTCACAATGTTGTGCAACCATCAATACTAATTCCAAAACATTTCAGTCACCCACAAAAAAACTCCACGTGCCAATCCCCTCTCCATCATCCCTATTAACTGCTTATCTGCTTTCTGTCTTTCTTGGGTTAGTGTATAGTGGCCATCTCCTGTGAATGAAATAGCATAGTCTGGGGTCTTTGTGCTTGGTTTCTTCTATTTAGCATAATGTTCTCTTTCTTTTGTTTGTGGGCCACACCCAGTGATGTTTGGAGGCCCGTGCAGTGTTGAGAATGGAACCTCCCACATGCAACCAGCCTTTGAGCCATCTCCGAGCCCATTAACGTAACATTCTCCACATTCAGCCCTGTGTGTCATGTGTCAGTATTTAATTCCTCATTTCTTCTGGATAATATTCTGCTGTACAGATGCATGCATTCTTTGTATCCATTCATCAGTTGACATAAACTTGGGTTGTTTCCCAAGTTTGAGCTACTATAAATGATGCCACCATAAACATCCGTGTAAGAGTTTTTGAGTGAACATCTGTTTTTAATTCTCTTGGAAATATAACTACCAATGGAATGCTAAGTATATGTTTAACTTCTTGAGGAACTGTTTTCTAGAGTGGACACATCATTTTAGCTTTACATCAGTAAAAAGGGGCTTCCAAATTCCCATATCCTTGCCAATAATCACTATTTTCTGTTATCTGTTTTCTGTCCTCTCTCTCTCTCTCTCTCTCTCTCTCTCTCTCTCTCTCACTTTCTCTTTTGGCAAGCCAGCCAGGAGTTCTATTTTCTGTCTTGAAAAAAAAATTATACTCTGGCGGTGTGAAGTGGTATCTCATTGTGATTTTGAGTGATATTTCATGATTGATTAGTGACATTAGCCTTTATTGTGTGGTTTTTGTTGTTTTGTGGATCATATCCAGTTATGTTCAGAAGTTATTCCTGGTTCAGTGCTCCGGGGTCACTCCTGGCAGTTCATGTCATGCCAGGGATGGAATCTGGACCTCCTGCATGCAAAGCATGCCCTCAACCCTTTGAACTATCTCTCCAGTCCTACATCGTAGTTATCAAATCTACGGTTAGGGCCCGTCGGCTCTGAGGGGTCCCGGAAGCAGCCGGATGAGACTCGCCCATCACACTAGCCACCATTTTTGCTGTCCGGACGCTGCGAAACTGCCTCAGACCAGATCAACAGAGCAAAGCCAGTTCGAGCCCAGGTAGGCGGCTCCAAGAGGCGGGAATCACTGGGAAGTCGTCAGATGGAGGCGTGGTCGTCCCTTCCCCCCTCCATCTTGTCGAGCCTGGTGGCCCTGCCCGCAAGCTGCCCACAGGCCAGCATACAGGGCCTCACAGACGGCTGGGGAGGCTGGCGCTCGGCTCGCGCCGGGCCTAGCTGACCATGGAACCCCGAGGAGGGCAGATGGGTTTTGGGAGGGCCCGTCGCCTCTGAGGGGTCCCGAAGCAGCCGGATGAGACTCGCCCATCACACTAGCCACCATTTTTGCTGTCCGGACGCTGCGAAACTGCCTCAGACCAGATCAACAGAGCAAAGCCAGTTCGAGCCCAGGTAGGCGGCTCCAAGAGGCGGGAATCACTGGGAAGTCGTCAGATGGAGGCGTGGTCGTCCCTTCCCCCTCCATCTTGTCGAGCCTGGTGGCCCTGCCCCGCGAGCTGCCCACAGGCCAGCATACAGGGCCTCACGGACAGCTGGGGAGGCTGGCGCTCGGCTCGCGCCGGGCCTAGCTGACCATGGAACCCCGAGGAGGGCAGATGGGTTTTGGGAGTGGGCCCGTCGCCTCTGAGGGGTCCCGGAAGCAGCCGGATGAGACTCGCCCATCACACTAGCCACCATTTTTGCTGTCCGGACACTGCGAAACTGCCTCAGACCAGATCAACAGAGCAAAGCCAGTTCGAGCCCAGGTAGGCGGCTCCAAGAGGCGGGAATCACTGGGAAGTCGTCAGATGGAGGCGTGGTCGTCCCTTCCCCCCCTCCATCTTGTCGAGCCTGGTGGCCCTGCCCGCGAGCTGCCCACAGGCCAGCATACAGGGCCTCACGGACAGCTGGGGAGGCTGGCGCTCGGCTCGCGCCGGGCCTAGCTGACCATGGAACCCCGAGGAGGGCAGATGGGTTTTGGGAGTGGGCCCGTCGCCTCTGAGGGGGTCCCGGAAGCAGCCGGATGAGACTCGCCCATCACACTAGCCACCATTTTTGCTGTCCGGACGCTGCGAAACTGCCTCAGACCAGATCAACAGAGCAAAGCCAGTTCGAGCCCAGGTAGGCGGCTCCAAGAGGCGGGAATCACTGGGAAGTCGTCAGATGGAGGCGTGGTCGCTCCCCTCCCCCTCCATCTTGTCGAGCCTGGTGGCCCTGCCCGCGAGCTGCCCACAGGCCAGCATACAGGGCCTCACGGACAGCTGGGGAGGCTGGCGCTCGGCTCGCGCCGGGCCTAGCTGACCATGGAACCCCGAGGAGGGCAGATGGGTTTTGGGAGTGGGCCCGTCGCCTCTGAGGGGTCCCGGAAGCAGCCGGATGAGACTCGCCCATCACACTAGCCACCATTTTTGCTGTCCGGACGCTGCGAAACTGCCTCAGACCAGATCAACAGAGCAAAGCCAGTTCGAGCCCAGGTAGGCGGCTCCAAGAGGCGGGAATCACTGGGAAGTCGTCAGATGGAGGCGTGGTCGTCCCTTCCCCCTCCATCTTGTCGAGCCTGGTGGCCCTGCCCGCAAGCTGCCCACAGGCCAGCATACAGGGCCTCACGGACGGCTGGGGAGGCTGGCGCTCGGCTCGCGCCGGGCCTAGCTGACCATGGAACCCCGAGGAGGGCAGATGGGTTTTGGGAGTGGGCCCGTCGCCTCTGAGGGGTCCCGGAAGCAGCCGGATGAGACTCGCCCATCACACTAGCCACCATTTTTGCTGTCCGGACACTGCGAAACTGCCTCAGACCAGATCAACAGAGCAAAGCCAGTTTGAGCCCAGGTTGCGGCCGCAAGCGGCCGCGGTCCACTAAAATAGTGAAACAGTAATGTCTTTTAATGCACTGCATTCAACGAAGAGCAGGAAAGTTTGTTGGGAAGGAGATATAAAGAGGAAAGAAATGACATACAGAACCCGCCAAGTGGTTGAGGTGCGGGAGGGGGGAGGGAGGTGGGGACTTTGGTGATGGGAGATGGGTTTGGGCGGAGGGTGCGTGTTGGAACACTGTAGAACCAAAGCTCTACATGAGCATCTTTCAATTAAAAAAAAAAGAGGTGGAATCTACCACAAACATGTGGGAATCAGTGGTTAGGTAGGACAGAGAAGGGAACAGTGTGCTAATATTTGTCAAAAATGATGGTGCCAGCCTAGAACTGAGCATTGAATATAGGAAGAAAGATGTACATGATGATCTCTGAATGTGTGTATTGCAATCCACAATGTGTAAGAGAAGAGAGGGGGGAGAGAGAGAGGAGATAGGGAACTTGCCATGGAGGCGGGCTAGGGGAGGGGGGGGGGAAGTGGGGACATTGGTGGTGGGAAGTGGGCACTGGTGGAGGGATGGGTGCTGGAACACTGTATGACGGAAACCCAAACATGAACATCTTTGTAATTGTATGTCACATTGCGGTGTAATAAAATATTTAAAATAAAAAAAAATAAAAAATAAAGAAAACAAATCTACGGTTAATGGTCAAGTTATTCATAAATTGTCTTATTCCCTCTTCGGTTGTAGGATCTACATGATGCCTTTCAGTTCACTTAGTTGGAGGCACATCCAGCTGTGCTCAAGGGCTATTCCTGGTTCACTACTCAGGAATGATTCCTGGTCGTGCAGGGGACCATATCTGGTCCTTGGGATTTGATCAGTTCTTGATCAGTCTGTATAGATGTTTATGAATTATATTCACTTTCTAATGATCCAGATTTTATTTCATTGATATAATTTATTTTATGCTTTTTAATTCATTAGTTTCTACTTTATAATTTGATTCCTTTTATTTATCTAATCTAAATATATTCTTTTTTTCTAATTTTTTTTGTTGTTGTTTTGGACCAAAGTTGGTGATGCTCAGGGCTTACTGCTGGCTCTGATGTCAGGGATCAGTCCTGGTGGGGCTTGAGGGACCATATACGGTACTTGGAATCAAACCAGAGTCTGCTGTGTATTAGGCAAATGCCCTGCTATACTATCTCTCTGAACTCTTCTTTCTAATTTATTAAGGTGTTAGCTTAGTTCACTGTTAGAGTTTTCTATTTTTCTTTTTTTTTAATTATTTCCCCCCCAAATTTTATTACACCATTTTAGACATACAATTGAAAGATGCTTATGTAGAGTTTTGGTTCTACAGTGTTCCAACACCCATCCCTCCACCCAAACCCATCTCCCATCATCAATGTCCCCACCTCCCTCCCCCTCCCACACCTCAACAACTTGGCAGGTTCTGTATGTCATTTGTCACCTCTTTATCTCTCCCTCCCGCCAAACTTTCCTGCACATTGTGGAATACAATGCATTAAAAGACATCACTGTTTCCACTATTTTAATGGACCCAGCGACTGCGCCACCTGGGCTCGAACTGGTTTTGCTCTGTTAATCTGGTCGTGAGGCAGTTTCCCAGTGTCCAGACAGCGAAAATGGTGGCTAGTGTGGTGGGCGAGTCTCATCAGGCTGCTTCCGGGACCCCCAGAGGTGATGGGCCCACTCCCAAAACCCATCTGCCCTCCCGAGGGCCCCATAGTAAGCTGGGCCCGGGCGAGCCGAGTTCCAGCCTCCCCAGCCGCTTGTGATCCTCTTCATGCTATGGCTGGTGGCCCCAGGGCAGCTCCTGGGTGGGGCCACCAGGCTCGACAAAATGGAGAGGGGATGGGCCGACCCCTGACTCCATCTGACGAATTCCCAGTGATTCCCGCTTCTGGGAGCCGCCTACCTGGGCTCGAACTGGTTTTGTTCTGTTAATCTGGTCGTGAGGCAGTTTCCCAGCATCCGGACAGCAAAAATGGTGGCTAGTGTGGTGGGCGAGTCTCATCCGGCTGCTTCCGGGACCCCCAGAGGTGATGGGCCCACTCCCAAAACCCATCTGTCCTCCCAGGGGCCCCATAGTCAGCTGGGCGCGGGCAAGTCGAGTTCCAGCTTCCCCAGCCGCTTGTGAGGCTCCTATTTTTCTAATGTAGGCATTTATGCTCTAAGTTTTTCCTTATTTATTGCATCCCACAAATTTGGAATACTGTTTTATATTCTATTTAAACTACTTTCTAATATTGAACTTTCTTACATCCAGAGTTATTTAGAAGTGTTATTTGTTTATAAATATTTGAAGTTTTTACCCCAGAAATACTCCAGATAATTATTTCTAGTTAAAACCTATTCTAGAAGCTAGAGAAATAGTACAGCATTTAAGGCACTATCTGTGCACCTGGTCAGCCTGTGTTCAATCCCAACCACGCCATATGGTCCCAGTCCCTCTGGGAGTGATTCCCTAAGCACAGAATCAGGAGTTAAGTTCTGAACATTGACAGGTATGGCCCCAAAACTAACGAACGAACAAAATGAAACAAGACAAATCTTGCATACCACTTTAAAAAAAAAAAAGTAAAGACTACCCCAATCTGTTGTAAACGCATAATGTGTAGTCACATAATGTAATCATATCACTTGTAGCACTTGTCTTCCCATTGTTCATCGATTTGCTTGACCAGGCGCCAGTAAAATCTCCTTCATGCTTGTCATGTGCTAGTATAGCCCAAGGGCCTCTGCTTGCTTCAGGAACACGAAGAGCCACATAATAGTTTAAATTATCACATTCACTGAAACTGTCTTTATGACTCAGAATATGATTTATCTTGTAGAACATCTCAGGTGTCCTTGAAATTTGTATAATGCTGCTTTTCAGCAGGTTGTATTATGAATAGTCATTAAAGTTATTTTGTAGTCTTGTTTTATTTGCATATTTTATTAATTACTGAGAGGAATATTAAAAAACTAATTGTAGAATTATAAATATCCCTTTAATTCCTTTCCATTTTTAATGTTAATTATTTTATTATCACTATTATTATTTTGGTGTTTAGGGTCTACTCCAGACTTTGTGCTAAAGGGCTGCTCTCGAGAGTGCTGGGGAACCATGTAGTGCTGGGGACTGACCCCAGGCCTCCTGCATGCAAAGCCTATGCTTAGCTCATTGACCTTCCTCTCCTGGATTATGTGGTTTTTTTTTTGTTTGTTTTTGTTTTGTGTCAACACCTGACTGTGTTCAGAGCTTACTCCTGGTTCTGTATTCAGGGATCACTCCTAGCAGGTTTGAGGGACCACATGGGGAGCCCAGGATCAAACTGAGCTGGCCACATCCAAGGCAAGTACTCTTCCCACTATACTATTCCTTTGACCTTGAAAATGTGTTTTAAAGTTCTATAATTATACCTCTGTTCATGAAGGAGTGTTAAATCTTCTTAATGAGTGACCTTTTTAGCAGTTTTTGTTTTGTTTTGTTTTGCTCTTGTTGTTATACCTGGCAATGCTCAGGGCTTACTCCAGGCTCTGCACTCAGGAATTACTCTTGGTGGTGGTGCTCAGGGGACCGTATGGTATCCCGGGGATCAAATCCGTGTCAGCAATCTGCAAGACAAATGCCCCATTCACTGTACCATCACTCTGAATCCCCATTTAGTAGTTTTATTTTATTTTATTTTATTTATTTATTTATTTATTTATTTATTTATTTATTTGCTTTTTTGGGTCACACCCGGCAACGCTCAGGGGTTACTCCTGGCTCTGCACTCAGGAATTACTCCTGGCGGTGCTCGGGGACCCATATGGGATGCTGGGGATCGAACCTGGGCTGGCATGGGCCGGCCGCATGCAAGGCAAATGCCCTACCCACTGGGCCATCGCTCCGGCCCCCATTTAGTAGTTTTAAATGTCCCGTTTACCCCGATAACATTTACTATTCTGAAGTGTACTTTTTTTTATTATAGTAAAAAAAATTGCATTTTTCTTTGTTTGAGCTTAATTTAGCACATGTGTTGAGGTATAATTGGCATATAACAAATCATACTTATTCAGAATGTGCCAATATTTTTTGTACATTTTAGCATAACTATGTCCATGACATCATCAATATTCAACTTTCTTTTGTATGGTATGTCTTCTCCCATTGTTATCCTTTTCTTTCTTTTCTTTTTTTTTTATTTTGGTCTTTTTTGTTTTTCTGTTTTTTTTTTTTATCACAAACAGAGACACTCAGGGGTTACTCCTGGCTCTGCACTCAGGACTCCTGGCGGTTCTCAGGGGACCATATGGGATGCCGAGGATCAAACCCTGGTCAGCCTCGTGCATGTCAAATTTCCTTCCTACTATGCTATCTCTCCAGCCCCCTTCATTTTTGTATTTTTTGGGGTCATACCTGGCGATGCTCAGGAGTTATTCCTGGTTCTGCACTTAAGAATCATCAGGGCCGGAGCGATAGTCCAGCTAGTAGAGCATTTGCCTTGCACTCTGCCGACCTGGGTTCGATATCCGGCATCCCATATGGTCCCCTGAGCACTGCCAGGAGTAATTCCTGAGTGCAGAGTCAGGAGTAACCCCTGAGCATTGCCAGGTGTGACCCAAAAAAAAAAAAAAGAATCACTCCTGGCAGTGCTCGATAGACCATATGGGATGCTGGGGATAGAACCCTGGTTGGCTGTATGCAAGGCAAACGCCCTACCCACTGCACTATTGCTTTGGCCCTATTTATTTGCTTTTTGTAGTCACATCAGTGATCCTTAGAGGTTCTTTCTGATGCAGTTATACATAACTGTCAAACATAACGCCTACACAAACCTAACCTTACCCTCGCCCTAATTCTAATTCTAACCCTATATTAATCCTGACCCTATCCTAGACCTGAGTCTAATAAATCGCCTCAATTTAGCAACCACTGAAGACCTAACTTGCATTTTTAACTTGGTACACAGCATAATCTAAACAAGCCTAACAGTAACCCTAGCCCTAATACTAATCCTAACCTTAACCTATACTAACACTTACCTAGCCTATGATTAAGACTACCGATTAGCCTACACTTAAAAATCTCCTTAAACATCACTTGAATTTTAACTATAAACACTGAAAAACCTCACACCTAACCTATAACCCTATAAACTTAACCCTAACCCTAATTCTAATAATAATCCTAACACTATACAAAGTCTGAACCTAATCTATGCCTTATCCTAAGTTGAATAATCACCCTACATTTTACCTTTTTGCTTGTTTAATTTTTATTAGGACACCATGATTTACAAAGTTGTTCGTAATAGACTTGTTTCAGACATACAGTGTTCCAACGCCAATTCCACCACCAGTATCCCCCTCCCTCCAATAGTACCCAGGCTCCCTCCAACCTCCCACAACCACCCAAATTTATTTTATTTTACTTGTACCAACAGAACGTAAAGAATGGCAAGCAGAAGTATCAGAAATAAATCAACAAAAGTCAGTTTGTGATGATTACTAAGCTATGTTAACCAATATAAATATTATTTATTATTGTAAACGTATTATTACTAAATGTATTAAGTCTTTTAAACGCATAAAATCCCTTCAGAATCCAGCAGTAAACACAATTTTTCTTAATCTAATAGGAGACAACCATATGCACCACATGCCCCATGTTGGGAAGTTTATCCTGTCCTTTAGAGAATCTCCTGGTTTCAGGGCCTTGAACTCCCTAAGCAGTTGCCAGTTCATGAAGCTCTGTATCGTTCCTTCAAATCTGAACAATAATCTAGCTAGAATGTTCTTGACGAGGTATTTGTTTCCTTGAGTTTTTGTACAAGATCCCTCCACACTCTTCTGGCTCACAGAGTTATTTTTGGTAGATCTGCTCTGTACCTTCTGGCTTTCCTTTGTAGTTTCCCTTTTTGATCTTGCTGCCTTCAGTACTGTGTCTCTATCTTTGAATTTTTCATTTTATGTCCAATATGTCTTAGAATTTCCTTAGATGGGCCTATTTTTGTTGGGACCCTTCAGGTTTTAGTTCTCTGGTGTGCTGTTTGTTTATTTTCAGACTATTTGCCACCCTGTGCTGTTTCCTAGCAATTTTCTCCTTCTCATGTTGGAACACCTCAATCTCAAGCCTCTGTTGTTCTGCTATTCCGAGCTTCTATGGACTTTTTAATATCATCTACCATGTTCCTCCTTTGTCTTTGTGTGTGTGTGTGTGTGTGTGTGTGTGTGTGTGTGAGACACCCAGTGATGCTCAAGGGCTACTCCTGGCTCTACATTCAGGAATTACTCCTGGCACATGGGACGCCAAGGACTGAACCCAGGTCTGTAGAATGCAAGGCAAACACCCCTACCCTCTGGACTATCGCTCGGGCTCCCTATATTTTTTAATTATTTTTTTTTATTGAATCACAGTGAAATTCACAGTTACAAAGTTATTCATTATTTGGTTTTAGGGGCCGGAGCGATAGCACAGCAGGTAGGGTGTTTGCCTTGCACACGGCCGACCGGGTTCGATCCCCGGCATCCCATATGGTCCCCTGAGCACCGCCAGGAGTAATTTCTGAGCAAAGAGCCAGGAGTAACCCCTAGCATTGCCGGGTGTGACCCAAAAAACAAAAACATTATTTGGTTTTAGTCATACAGTGTTCCAACACCCATCCCTTCACCAGTGTACATTTCCCAAAAACTAATCACCTAGTTGCCTTCCTGCCTCTGCCCCCTGTAGCAGGTACTTCACACACTCTCTCTCTCTCTTCTCTCTCTCTCTTTCTCTCTCTTCCTCTTTTCTTTTGGACATTATGGTTTACAGTACAGACATTGAAAAGTTATCATGGGAGCTGGAATGATAGTACAGCAGGTAGGGCGTTTGCCCTGACCTGGGTTCTATCCCCAGCATCCCACATAGTATCTCCAGCACCACCCTGGGTAATTCCTGAGCCAGGAATTAGAGCCAGGACCCTGAGCATCACTGGTTGTGACCCAAAATGCATAAAGAAAAAGAAAGGTTATCATGTATATCCTGTTACCTACTTCCAGCACTCAGTCTTGTCCCGAGTGATCATTTCTAACTATTATGGTCATACTGTCATATTCTCTATCCTAACTGTTCTTCGTCCCCCACACACTTGTGACAAGGTTCTAACCACTGACCAGTGCTCCCAGCCCCTGTTTTCCCTGGCCGCACATATTAAGGTTTTTTTTTTTTTTGGAGTCACATCTGGCAATGCTCAAAGGTTACTCCCTGTCTCTGCACTCAGGAATTAGTCCTGGCGGTGCTTGAGGGACCATATGAGATGCTGGGGATCGAATCTAGGCTGTCCGTGTACAAAACAAATGCCGTGCCCACTGTTCTAGCGCTCCAGCCCTACATATAAGAACAATGTGTTCTTACTGGTATCTTGCTGGTATCTTACTGGTATGCTTGCTTCTTGGTGCCAGAGGCCAAACCCAAGGCCTCACACAAGCAAAGCAGGCAGTTTTCCATTGAGCCACGTTGTGCACCCCAGCAGGGTGTTTTACATTTTAAGTGGTTCCCAGGGAAAGTGATAGAAGAGTGTAAATGGAAAATGAGAAAACACTCAAAGACTTTTGAAGAGGCATTTAAACTCATGAGTAACTGGAGAAACAAGTTAAATCCAGTGTGTGATCTCCCTTTACATGGTGTAAAATTAGAGAGCTGATGCCTAGCGCAGGTGTCAAGCAGAAACTGGCAAACAGGAACAACCATGAACTTCCCATGCCGTCCTCCGTGCATACCCAGGCAATATCTAGTCAAATAAGGAACAGGCCTGCTAGAATCTGCTTCTGGGCCTAGAATTTATTCTCACGCTGGGGCATACACAGGTTTAAAGCTGCATGAAGCTGCCCCATGGAGCCACGTGTGAGGGTTGTGGAGGCGGCATCCAGTGAGGAGGTGAAGTGTAGCTGCTGTCTACCAGGGGTGACGTGGGGCTCTGGCAACAGCCTCCTACTCCTGAGGCCACGGCTTTGCCTCTCCATCCCTCTCCTATTGGCTGTTAGAGCTGCAGTGCTCAAATGGGGCGACAGAAGGTTCTGTGTACAAGATGTGGGAATAGAAACCGATAAGAAAAGGACAGACCCAAGATGTAGCAAGAAGGACCCAGGGTCAGAGCAAGCAAAATGAACAGAGCTGTAGCTCTAAGGGAAGCCCCTTGACAAATGAATCTAGGGCAGACGAATACAGCTACTGCCAAACTGCACCAGCAAGGAGGCAGCCCCATCATCCTCCCTCTGACCTCACTGTGCCCGTAGGGCATATATGGTGGGACTAGGGAGGACCCAGGAGCCCAGGTAGTATAATCTTTAAGACCCACTTCCCTGGGCACAGGAAAAAAGAAGGAAGATGGAGAGCAGGTCTTGAGGAGCAAACCAGAATCAATCAGCTGGATCATGTAGCAGGTGTAATGAGCCAAATGTACAGAGAGCAACAAGGATCTTGACACATAAGACTAAAATCTAAGAAATATGGGGCTGGAGCGATAGCCCAGCGGGTAGGGCGTTTGCCTTGCACGTGGCCAGCATGTGCTGGCCCGGTTCAATCCCCGCATCCCATATGGTCCCCCGAGCACCGCCAGGAGTGATTCTTGAGTGCAGAGCCAGGAGTAACCCCTGAGCATCGCCGGGTGTGACCCAAAAAAGCAAAAAAAAAAAAAAAAAAACAAAGAAATAGAAAAGTTTCATAACACAATGCCATTGGGTTACTTTAAGATCCAACCAAGGTCAGGAATCGGAAGCCCTGGGTTCAGTTCCTATAACACCAACAAAATTTTAAAAATACATGAAATTTATGTTTATAGTTCTCTCTTTCTTTCTCTCTCTCTCCTTCTCTCTGTTTTTGGGCTACATCCAGCAGGGGCTCAGGGCTCACCCCCTGTCTCTGTGCTCAGACAGTGCTTGAGGAAGCATGTATGGTGCCTGGGGTCAAGCAAGGGTAGGCCCCATGAAAAGGAAATGCCCTGACTCACTGCACTATTGCTCCTGCTCTGTATCTTATCTAGGAAAAGGAAATGCCTTACCCACTGCACTAGTGCTCTGACCCTATGTCTTATCTAGGAAAAACTATTACACACTGACATATTCATTAGGAAAGAATAAATAAGTAGAGAGCTATATAACTCGTGGGTTTTAAAAAATCAGGGATTGGGACACAGTACACTGGGGAAGGTGGGGAAGATGCTTGCTCTGATTGAGCAAGGTTCCATTCCCTGGCACCACATATGGTTCCCAGCATCCCCAACCAGGGGTGACCCCTGAGCACAGAAACAGTAGTAATCCCTGAGCACAGCCCCCCACCCCAAACAAAACATCAATGTTGTAGGCTAGGGATATTGCTCAGGGCAGAGCACTCATTTCACAAGTATAAGCCCCTGAGTTCAATGTTATAGAGAAGGAGCCGGAGCTATAGGATAGCGGGGAGGGTGTTTGACCTGCACACAGCCGACCCGGGTTCAATCCCCAGCATACCATATGGTCCCTGAGCACCTCCAGGAGTAATTCCTGAGTGCAGAGCCAGGAGTAACCCTGAGCATTGTTGGGTGTGATGCAAAAAGAAGAAGAAAAAGAAAAGAAAGGGGGAGAAAATGATAAACTTTTCTCTAAACTTCTCTCTCATCTACAAGGGTCCCAGGATCTCCCATTGTGGCTGGCAAGTGCCTTCTGCAGTTGGGTGCCAGCACACCCCCGCATACTCCAGGCAGAACCTCAGCCTCCGTGAGGGTCACCACCTGTTTCCCCAAGCCCAACTCCTTCAGGAGCGCTTACACGGCTTCCTCCATGGTTTCCTCAATATCTCCCTCAGCAACAATCTATTCTCTTCCTGTATTTTAGTCTGGGTGTGGTGCTTTACAGTACTGACACCATTCCCTTTCCGTCTGATTTTGTCTTGCTTCCTCTAACCCTGTCCAAAACAGTCTCTGTTGAGAAATCTTGTGCTATGTTCGGCCAATTTCATTTCTCACCATTTTTTTTTAACACCCGGCAATGCTCAGGTGTTTCTCCTGGCTCTGCACTCAGGAATTACTCCTGGCGGTGCTCGGGGACCATATGGGATGCCGGGATTGAACCCAGGCCGGCACAGGCCGGCCACGTGCAAGGCAAACGCCCTACCCGCTGGGCTATCGCTCCCGCCCCAATTTCTCCCCATTATATGTTGCATCCCTAGTTAGGATAAAAGATGTTTAATGTGTGAAAAAGCTAAAAAATAGTTTATGTTGGAACTGAAGAGTTGTTAAACTGGTTAAGACACTTGCCTTGCACATGCCTGACTGGGTTCGATCCCCAGCATCCCATATGGTCCCTGAGCACTGCCAGGAGGAATTCCTGAGTGAAAGAGCCAGGAGTAACCCTGAGCAGTGCCCTGTGTGGCCCAAAAACCTAAGCAAAACAAAACAAAAGATAGTTTATGCTGTTCTTTTTGTTTTGCATCACACCCTTCAGAGCTTAGGGGCTACTTCCAGTGGTGTTCAGGGAACCATGGAATTACGGGGAGGGGCAGGGAGTGCCATCCCACACGGGGTCAAACCCAGGTCTGTCATATGCAAAGCCTACATACAAAGAAGCAAAAAAACATGGAGAGAGAAAATCCCAGTGTGTTATTTTTTGGACACCGGAGTGCTTTGAGTCATCTCCCCAGCCTATATGCTATATGCCCTTGGGAATATCTGTGTGTGTATGTGTGTGTCCATGTATGTGTGTGTCTGTGTGTGGAGTGCATACAAATATTTACACATGCGGCTGTGTGGCTGAGTGGCTGTGAATATTCTTTTGCCCAGTGGATGGTGTCAGAACTCATGTCTTCAGAACGATTCATCCTACCCATGGACAGCACCCACCTTCTGCTCCCCTTACCAAGAGCCCACCAGGAACCAGGTGGGGCAGCAAAAGGCCTCTAGATCAGCAGCCTCCATACTGGCTCTGCGCAGGCCCTTGGTGGGAGAGGACAGGCCTTGGCCAAGGGAAACACCTGGTGACAGCCGGGTGTCCTGGTAACTGTCACCAGGGACTGTGCGTACTTCTGGGAACAGTGGGAGCTGCAGGCGGGGGCAGACCCTCTCGGCTCTATTTACAGGCCTGCACGTAGCAGGCCCTGGAGGCCGTGACTAAGAGCCCTGCTCCTCTGTCTGCTCATTCCCTGTACCGGGGTATTTTCACAGCTGCTGGCGTGAGGCACACCAAGGCTTCCCCACAGCCCAGCACTCTGCAGGCTCTGCACCAGCTGCTACTGCCTGCAGGGGACCCCGGCAAGTGTGTTCAGTGCCACCGGCTTCACTCTGCTTTTCTCGGATACTTGGGCCCTAGGGCCTTAGCGGGGTTGTTCTTAGTCTCATTCAGCCAGAAACCACCCCTCAGCCAGAAAGCAGCTGTCTCACAGGTGCAGAGAACTGAGCAAACAGCACTACGGGCAATACAGGGGTCTCTGGGAAGGTGAGAGGCGGGCAGAGCACAGGGGGTGCTGCAGGGACACAGACTATTAGGACTCCCCAACCCAGATGCTCACAGAATTCTGGGTCCCCATGTTCTCACTCTTCTCAGAGGGAGGCCTGGCACAACCCCGACACTGGAGGCATTAAACTCCAGATCCCTGGGCTGGAGAGAGGACAGGAGGTCAAGCCCTTGCCACAACCCTGGTTCCATCACTAGCACCACATATGATCCCACTGAGCACAGTCCTCAGCGTAGAGCCAAGAATAGCCCCTGAGCACTGCCGGGTGTGCACCAACTCTCCAACCCCCGCCCCAAATAATTTAGTTAAATTAATTTTAAAATAGGGCCAGGGGCTAGAGCAATAGTACATCAGGAAGGACGTTCACCTTGCATATGGCTAACCCAGGTTCAATCCATGGAATCCCATATAGTTACCTGCCAGGAGTAATTTCTGAGCTCAGAGCCAGGAGTGACCCCTGAGCATTGCTGTGTGTAACCAAAAAGAAAGAAAGAAAGAAAGAAAGAAAGAAAGAAAGAAAAGAAAGAAAGAAAGAAAGAAAGAAAGAAAGAAAGAAAGAAAGAAAGAAAGAAAGAAAGAAAAAGAAAGAAAGAAAGAAAGAAAGAAAGAAAGAAAGAAAGAAAGAAAAGAAAGAAAGAAAGAAAGAAAGAAAGAAAGAAAGAAAGAAAGAAAGAAAGAGAGAGAGATAGATGATTGATAGATAGATAGATGATAGATAGATAGATAGATAGATAGATAGATAGATAGATAGATAGATAGATAGATAGATAGATGATTGATAGATAGATGATTGATAGATAGATGATAGATAGATAGATAGATAGATAGATAGATAGATAGATAGATAGATAGATAGATAGATAGATAGATAGATAGATAGATAGATAGATAGATAGATAGATAGATAGATAGATAGATAGATAGGTAGATAGATAGATAGATAGGTAGGTAGGTAGGTAGGTAGGTAGGTAGGTAGGTAGGTAGGTAGGTAGATAGATAGATAGATAGATAGATAGATAGATAGATAGATAGATAGATAGATAGATAGATAGATAGATAGATAGATAGATAGATAGATAGATAGATAGATAGATAGATAAAATAGGGCTAAAGTGAAAGTATAGCAAGCAGGTGAGCTGCTTGTCTTGCACTCAGTTGACCAAGTTAGATCTCTGCCACCCCAATATGGTTCCCCAAGCACTGCCGGAAGTGATCCTTGAACTCAGAGCTTGGAGTGTGCCTTGAGCACTGCAAGATATGGCCCAAACAAAAAGCATGAGAGAGAAAAATCCCTGTGTGTTATCTTCTGGACCCTGGAAACCTGACACTGGTGAAGTACCAGGGAGAGGATGTGGGAAGAGCTCCTGTCTCGTCCCCGGAGGGCAGACCTGAACCTTCTCTCATTCACAAAAGCTTTCTCTCCTCCAAGCCCAGGATGACAAGAAGGTGGTGCTGCTCCTCCTCCAGGCCTGGTTCTAGAGTGGGTCCTGTCTCTTTGCCCAGGCAGAGCTGGGTTCATGGGGCTCAGTGTGTGGGTGGGGGGGGACAAGCCTCAGTGCTCCCAGCCTGACGCACTGTCCTGTCTGCAGACCTGCTTAGACCCCAGGCTCAGCCCCGACAGTCACAGGCTGCATGCACACTCCTTATTCGGGCTTTGAATTCTTAAACTATCTCTGGAATCTGAGGCTTGCTCCTGCTTTTGAGACCAGCAGTGTGTTTTCAAGCATTTTTCTTATTTTAAGCAGCATTTCTAGAGAGCTGTAAGAGATGGACTCTTGGAAATAGTGGGGCTGGCCTGTTGCCAACAGTGACCTGTGTGCTACAAGAAACAGGACCGCCCAACTCTGCCTTGGGCCTCGTGAGGTAGGCATGGAAGCTAGTGGCTCTGTGCTTCCAAAAAGGACAGAGCGGGAGCTTAGTCGTCTTGTCCTTCTTCCTTTCTCCTGACCCCTGCCGTCATTGGCCACACTGGCATACAGGGCCGTGGTGCTTGCCCAGGGGACCTACTCTCACATGTGCTGCTCACCCATGTTCTGGATATAGTGCTCACCTGGGCCCGGCTCCTGGCTGTGGTGCCTGAGTCTTCTGTCACCATGTTTGCTGGGGACTTCACACTTCAGTTGTGGTGCCCAGACACAGCTGACTGTGTGCCAGAGATTGTACTGTGGTGATCCTGAAGGATGGAGGTGGCAGAGCCATTGGGGCCATGCTAGGTACATGTGGGTGGTACCAGGAATCAAACTCATGGTCTCACACATGCAAGCCAGGTGATTTTTTTTGATCACTAAACCTTTCCTTGAACCCTCCCTGAATATATATAAATATATTTATATGTAACCCCATGTTACACACACACACATATATATAAGTATGTATGCAACATAGTATATATATATGTAACCCAAGTTACATGTGTATATAAATATATGTAACATTGTAACATCTCTAGATACACACATCACTTGATCACTTGACATCCTGTTATCTGTCGATTTGGTCCAGCGGGCACCAATAACGTTCCATTTGTCCCTGTCATGTACCAGAGTACCCAATGGCATCTGCTTGCTCCAGAAATACAAAGAGCCTCAGACCGTTTGTTCAGGATCTTGACAAAGAAGTCTGACCATCTTGTAGGTGGGCGGCCACATGATCTTTTGACATCCCGTGGGATCCAGTTGGTAACAGCTCTAGTCCAACGGTCGTCTCCAAGTCTCATTACCTGTCCAGCCCATCTGATTTTTGACGCCTTGGCAAATGAGACAACTTCTCTGACTCTCGATCGTCGACGGAAGTAGGAACTCTGGATTCCTTCTCTCACTTGAGTGAGGCGTGATATTCCGAGCATAGCTCTTTAAATTCCCTCTTGAGGAGACCCAAATAGTGTTTTCATCCTGCTTTCATAGGGCCCAAGTCTCTGAGGCGTATGTTAATGCAAGGAGAATGGTATAGAGTTGAAGAGATGTGCCCAGAGCCAAAGGTTCTTTGTCCTTTTAGCTATTTCTTCAATGCTCTGGAAGGTGTTCCATGCTGCTCTCTTCCTCCTGCACAGCTCAGATTTTAGGTCATTCATCATGTTGAGTTCTCGACCGAGGTACACATAACTGCTGCAGTCAGAGATGTTTGTTCCATTGAGAGTTAATGGGGCATCGGAACTAGTTCGTTTTTCATGAACATTGTTTTGTTGAGATTCAGCTGTAGACCTACCTTTCCACATTCTTGGTCAAAGTCAGCCAGCATTTGTGCCGCTTGGTGTTATTAGAATGATGTCATCAGCGAACCAGAGGTGTTTTAGTTGCCAACTGTCTATCTTCACTCCCATTCCTTCCCATTCTAATTGTCACATGATGTTCTTGAGGGTGGCTCTGAAGAATTTTGGTGAAATGGTATCACCCTGCCGAACTCCACTTTTGACATCAATGATCACTTACTTGTAGAATAGTGAGATCCTGCTGGTGAATCTGTAATACAGCTCACAAAGGATCATTATATACTGGGTTTGAACACCCTGTTTGGCTAGGGCTTCGATGACCGCTTCAGTCTCAACAGAATCAAAGGCTTTCTTTAAATCAATGAATGTGAGACAGAGTGGCATCTTGAACTCCCTACAAACCTCAATGAGCTTGGTTACCGTGTGGATATGGTTGATTGCGCTGAATCCCTTTTTGGAAGCAGCTTGCTCAGATGGTTGTTCTTCATCTAATGTTCTGCCAATCCTCTTCAAGATGACTCGAGTGAACAGCTTGTAGATGACAGACAGCAGGCAGATGGGGTGATAGTTGCCAATGTTGTGGATTGAACAGTAGAACTGTCTTGTAGACAGTAGAACCCTTCTTGAACATTAGAACTGTCCTGCTGGTTTTCCATTGGGAGGGCACCTTGCATTCAGTCAGGTAGCGTGTTAAGAACCGAGCCAGTGTATTGATGAGTACTGATGGCAGATTCTTCAGATGTTCGGCTCTGACTTTGTTTGGGCTGAGTGCTGTTTGCTTCTTTACTGACAAAATGTCATGTCAGATTTCAGAAGGGAGAACTTTGGGAACAACATATCCATCCTGCGGAATTTGGTATGTGGGAGGTGGACATGGCTATCAAAGAGATCTGAGTAGAAGTCATGGATAATATTCTCTATTGCCTTTCTGGAAGATGTGATAGATTCATCAGGACATCGGAGGGCAGTCATGTTGGTCTTATAGTTGGCAAAAGTACAGGCGGGCTTTGTGAATGCTTTTCCCGGCTTCTGATGCATTGACCAATATTGCTGCTCTTCTCTCTTTGACGTCTTTCTTTATCGCTTCTCTGCACTGCTTTGCGAGCTTGGACATTAGCATATGGTTGCCTGAGGCTCATGCCTTGCCATGTTGGTGAATGAGCTCTAGCGTTTTTGAAGACAGGTGTCCTTTTGTGTCTTTCTCTCGGCGTTCCTCGCACAATCATGGAGGTGCTGAACCAGTCGGTTGTATTCTTCATCAATGTCATCAATGATGGTATCTTCCCATGTTGCTGCAATGGTACCAAAGAGTTCCCAGTTGGTGGTCGTTCTGGGAGTTCTTTTCTTAAACTTTGCAGCCTTTTCTCCCCGTTGTGTGAAGTAGAATTTTGCATGAAGGAGATGGTAGTCCGATCCTGTTTGTAATTTTGGGACGACAGCAACATCAATCAGGCAAAAACATGGATTGAATATGATGTGGTCAGTTTCATTGTGGAACACACACACACACACACACACACACATACACACACACACACTGTCACTGTCTTGCCGTTCATCATCGATTTGCTCGAGCGGGCCCCAGTAACATCTCCATATGTCCTGTCTCATATGTAGAGCCCAAGGGCATCTGCTTGCTCCAGGAACATAAAGAGCCTCAATCCATTCCGGAATGAGGTTTATAATTGTTACTGGTATTTGGCATATATATGAAATACAACACGGGTAGCTTGCCAGGCTCTGCCGTGCAGGTAGCATACTCTTGAAGTCATCTCTAAGTCCAGCATTTATTGATGAACCGTGCGGCCGCTAGGGTCGCGACAAACCAGGCACTGATAGGCTGGTCTGCTGGGTGGAAGTCTGATGAGAGAGAAGTCCGGATGTGGAAAATGGAGGCCCTCATGGAGTGGGCCTTTTACACACACACACACACACACACACACACACACATATTTACAAGGGGGTGGGGATTGGGCCATACCCAGTGATGCTCAGGGGTCTACCTCTAGTGGTACATGCAGTGCTATGCATGGAACACATTGTTCCATCCCTGTAAACTGTTTCCCCAGCCCCTCTCAATCATGTGTATTTGTAGAGGCTTGCACCTTGTGGTGCTCAGGGACTGCACCTGGCAGTGCTCGGAGACCACATGGTGCCAGGGCTCAAACCCACATGTGAAACATGCATGGGTACAAGCCCTTGATCTCCCGGATAGGGCCTTATACATCAGGACCTTATACATAGAGGAGTTGAGAGAACTTAGCAAGAAGACATAGAGCTTGGCATGTGAGGAAGCTCTGAAAATGGTCTTTATTACAATAATCATATCTATTAGGCAAAGGCCCTGTCATAATTTTTCAGTTGTTATTGTATGTCTGTTTTTTTTTTTTTTTTTTTTTGGGGCCACACCAAGTGATGCTCAGGGCTTATTCCTGGCTCTAAGCTCAGGGGTGACGCCTGGCAAGTCCCCTGTCACAATCTTTTTTGTATGTGTGTGCTTTTTTTAGGTCACACCCGGCAATGCTCAGGGGTTACTCCTGGTGGTGCTCGGGGACCATATGGGATGCTGGGGATTGAACCCAGGTCTGCCACGTGCAAGGCAAATGCCCTCCATGCTGTACTATGGCTTTGGTCCCCCGTCTCAATCTTGAGGCTCCAACGTCTCCCCTCAGACCTTAGTCCTGTCCTAGGACAGATAGATTCTGTGGGCGTAGCATCTTGCTGCTCGCTCAGAGCACAAAGGTCAGACACCAGCATTTGCAGCATCTGAGAGTCACCCGGCCCGAGGTTTGGGCAGGAACGCACTGAGGGGAGCTGCTGCCATCCTCCCTTGCTCCTCGGCTGCCCCCACACC
>JAJIBD010011635.1:0-17500 GCA_021461705.1 Cryptotis parvus | reverse complement strand
CATCCATCCATCTATCCATCCATCATCCATCCATCCATATCCATCCATCCATCCATCCACCCATCCATCCATCCATCCATCCATCCGTCCATCCGTCCATCCGTCCATCCGTCCGTCCGTCCGTCCATCTGTCCATCCGTCCGTCCCGTCTGGTCCATCTGCGTCTGTTCGTCTGTCCGTCCGTCTCGTCTGTCTGGCTCCGTCCTCCATCCATCCATCCATCCATCCATCCATCCATCCATCCATCCATCCATCCATCCATCCAAGCAGGCTACTTGGCACCCTGAGACCCTCGTGGGGAATGTCACCCTGAGACACGGGAGAACTGTGCCTGGGAACCAGCAAGCGAGGAAGCAAGCACCCACACCTCCTGCACCCCCCAGCCACATGGCCCCACTGTGGGTAAGCGGGCTCTGCCTGCTGCGAGGAGACACCGTCCCTGCCTCAGCCATCTCAGCGGTACGGACCCCCAGCCAGGGGTCTGTGACGCTGGGCCATGGCTAAGTGAGGACGTGGATGATTTTTCTCCCTAATGAGCTCGCAGCCTGCAACCTTTGCTCTTGGTCCACAACCCACACCCGGTTTAGCTTTCATCTACGTCTGGCCTCTTCCTGCCTCGGCTCAGCCTTCTAATTAGCCTAAAAACTTCTAATGGCATTTATTTCTCCTCCGAAGCGATCCAGAAACCTAAAACCGCCCGGTGTAGCGGACAGGATCATCAAAGGAGAAATATGCGCACCGGGGCCCCGATGCTTGCCTTTCTTTTAATGATCCGGTAATAATCTGTGGATTCATGTTCAAAAGGAGGCCAGTAATAAAAGAAAGGAGAGGCAGGCAGGATTCTTCCTAATTACAGAACAATCAGCTCATGCATATTCAAATCTGTGCGCGGCCCACATCGGACACGCTCTCGTCACGGGGTGATTTTGTGATGGCGCTGCCAGTTGGGGATATGAAAACTTCTGAGCAATAGAAGAGGCCCGTGAAGGCCTCTCCGGGCAGAACAGAGCTGGCACTCATCAGGGTACGCATTTGAGGCTGTGGCCAGGAGCAAGAAGGACAGAAAAGCATTTTGTTGTTGACGGGTTGCGTCCCTTACTTGTCTGGGCACCCATAGGGGCGGAGTTACTGGTCCACCGTCAAGAGCGGGCGAATACGGATCTATCTGCTTCCACACACACACACACACACAAGTTGCGTCAGGAAAACAGTGAAGAGGGTAGATTTGGAGGGGGTCCCTGATGAGAGGATAAAGTCATAAGCCTTTCGCAGGGAGATGGGGGACCCTCACAAGCGGTGTACAGAGGAGGAGCTGTGGAAGGGAGTCCCCCTTCCAAACACAGTGTCCTTCTCAGACACAGGAGGAGATGCAAACACAGAGAAGCCCCAGACAGACGTAGGCAGAGAGAGGGCGGACTCGGCCCCCTGCCCAGGGATGCCTGGAGCCCCGGGAGCTGGGAGAGGGAGGAAGGACCCTCCCCTGAGTCTGCAGGACGGAGCACTACTGTGCCGCTGCATGACAGACTTACAGACCCCAAGACCAACTCGTTAGGGTGAACTGGAATCCTCATTGAAGGATCAATCTCCATGACTGCTCAATAGATGATTGATGAACGCAAGCAGAGGCGATTGATAAATAAATGAATAGGTACATAAACGATTGGCAGGCTGGTGGGTTGATGTATACGTACATCCATCCATGACAGATACTTGGGTTATGACAGGTGATCGGTTACAGGTGATTGATCCGCAGCTAGATGATCCACAGGTAAATGATCAATAGACATGCGAGAGAGAGAGAGAGAGAGAGAGAGAGAGAGAGAGAGGTATAGATGTTACCCATCTGTCTGTTCGTGGACATAAAACTGCTTGTCCCCCCTGGCCCAAACTCTAGTTTGGCATTCACCTGATTAGGCGTGGCCCACCTTGGCACCTGATTAGATGTGGCCCACCTTGGCACCTGATTAGACGTGGCCCACCTTGTCACCTGATTAGATCTGGCCCAACTTGGCATCTGATCAGACCTGGCCCACCTTGGCACCTGATTAGATGTGGCCCACCTTGGCACCTGATTAGACCTGGCCCACCTTGGCACCTGATTGGACCTGGCCCACCTTGGCACCTGATTAGACGTGGCCCACCTTGGCACCTGATTGGAGCCTGGCCCACCTTGTCACCTGATCAGACCTGGCCCACCTTGGCACCTGATTAGATGTGGCCCACCTTGGCACCTGATTAGACCTGGCCCACCTTGGCACCTGATTAGGCGTGGCCCACCTTGGCACCTGATCAGACCTGGCCCACCTTGGTACCTGATTAGAGCCTGGCCCACCTTGGCACCTGATTAGACCTGGCCCACCTTGGCACCTGATTAGACCTGGCCCACCTTGGCACCTGATCAGACCTGGCCCCTCCTGCCAAAGCCTTCAGAGACACCCAAGTGTGAGGTTTCCATGACCAAGGACATGGCTGACCACACTTGGATATGCCAGGGTCCGTGGGTGAGCACCCTGGGAGGAGCCCACACCACACTGCAGGGTGACTGGGTGGCCGTGAGGCCAGATGCTGGTCTCTGCACTCAGGTCCATGTCTGATGTCAAACATCCCGCCTACTGCCAGCACCCAGCTGAGCTGCCACACTGCATCAGCACACACACACACACACACACACACACACACACACACGGGAGCAGGGCAGACTCCGTGGTGGGCTCCAGAGGGTCTCAGTGGTTGGCGACCAGGACACCCCTTCAGGGAACGTGCTGAGTGCAAAGTTTCTATGCTGGGATTCTGCAGAGACGACAATTATAAGGAGAGGACGGAGAGACTGGGAGGTCCCTGGGAGGGTCCTTCTCCCGGGACCCCAGGACGGGCTGTGTGTGCTGGTATAAAGAAGGGCGTGTGTAAGGATGAAGAAGGGCCCCAGGACGTGTTGTGTATTAAGCTTTATTTACTCCTCTTCCTCCCTGCCCTCCTCCCTCCTCCTCCTCCCTCCTGCAGGAGGCCTGGGGAGTTAATTGCCTGCAGGTTTAAGACAGCGGTGATTAAGGGGACCATGTGGCTGCTGACCGGCACCCCCACCCACCTAGCCTCTGTGCCCCTCCCCCGACCGGCCTTGGCGGGTTATTTACTACGTGTGACCGGGACAGAGCCCCCTCCACACGCAGGCACTTAACCGCAAGCCGGCCCCGCGGCCAGGGCGGAAGGCGGGCTGGGACTGGGGGCCGGGCACCCTGGAAACACAGCTTGCATTGACGTCCAGCGACGCCCCCGTCACAATGATAATCTTTTAGGGGTTTGCATTGCAAAGCCAACACCCCCGTCGAGGGGCTGGCGGTTTGCAATCCTGTGCTCTCACTTTCAGACATCGGAAGCAACGGGCAAGGCCATTAGTCATCCGGAGACGGTTTCGCGGCCAGCCAGAGGCGACCCCCAACCACGACGGGCGGTGTTGCCCAGTGGTCAGAGCTCCAGAGTTACTGCTGCAAAGTGACACCTTGGTGGTTATCCGGTGACGCCTCTGGATTAGGCTTTTTTGCAAATGAATGGTTGCTTTCCTCTTCAGGCAGGCTGTTAAAACAGCCGAGACAATTCAGGCTGTTAGACTCAAGAGTTGCTAATCACACAGGCGGGTTATTACGTCTCTCTCTCTCTCTTGGTCCATCCTCAATGCTCTGTCCTAGTGTGGCATTACCATTTCCAACGATTATTAGAACAGTTCCGTAATTGTATCTCTCACGGTGGTATAATAAAATTAAAAAAAAAATACTTTTGCACATTACTTTGAAACTGTGTAGTAAAAATAAAGGAGGACGGACGGAGTGATAGCAGAGCAGGGAGGGCGTTTGCCTTGCACGTGACCAACCTGGTTCCATCCCCAGCATCCCATAGGGTGCCCCGAGCACCGCCAGGAGTAATTCCTGAGTGCAGAGCTGGGAGGAGCCCCTGAACATTGCTGGGTGTGACCCAAAAAGCAAAATATAAATAAATAAAATTCACTTCACTTGTATCACTGTCTTCCCGTTCATCATCGATTTGGTGGAGCGGGCACCAGTAACTTATCTCCATATGGCCTGTCTCATGCTAGTAGAGCCCAAGGGCATCTGCTTGCTCCAGGAACATAAAGAGCCTCAAACCATTCCATCAGGTCATGGGAATGAGGTCTATATCTGTTACTGGTATTTGGCATATCAAATACGACACGGGTAGCTTGCCAGGCTCTGCTGTGAGTCACTTGATCACTTGATCACTTGAATCCGTTATTCATCGATTTGCTCGAGCGGGCGCCAGTAACATTTCCATTGGACCCTATCACGTGCCAATGTAGCCCAATGGCATCTGGTTGATTCAGGAATATGAAGAGCCAAAAACCGTTCCTTCAGGGTCTTGACAAGGAAGTCTGACCATCTTGTAGGTGGGCGGCCACGTGATCTTTTACATCCCGTGGGATCCAGTCGGTAACGGCTCTAGTCCAGCGGTCATCTCCAAATCGCATTACATGTCCAGCCCATCTGATTTTCGATGCCTTGGCAAATGAGACAGCGTCCCTGATTCTGGAATAGCGACGGAGGTCAGAACTCCGGATTCCTTCTCTCACTTGAGTGAGGCGTGATATTCCAAGCATAGCTCTTTCGATTCCTCTCTGGGAGACCCAAATAGCATTCTCATCCTGCTTTTCGTAGGGCCCAGGTCTCTGAGGCATATGTTAATGCCGGGGACCCCCCGAGATGCTGGGGGATTCTAAAGCGAGAGGAACTAGGGGTGCTGGGGGGATTCTAAAGCGAGAGGCAAGGCCGAGTGCTTGCAAAGCAAACCCAGAGTCTGACCACAAATAGTGTCTGCAGGGAGGGGCGCCTTTCGTAGGAGACCATGGCACCGCCCGGGTCCCGGGAGCTCTGGGGCCCCGTCCTCTCTCTGTGGCATCGTCACAGCATCGTGAGGAATCACCTGACTTTGCCGGTTGTGTGTCCAAAAGGCGCACAGCCGAGGCGGGAATTTAGCACGGCCTGAGATTTAGCACTGTGAAACTCTGACACTTGAGGTTATCAGTGACAATAGTAGGCGCCTGACACAGGATTAGGAGAGTCAGGACAGAGCGGGAGGGGCCTTGAGTATACGCAACCCCCCTCCCCGTGTGATCTTCAGAATCTCAGGGCCCCGATGACTGCACAGAGCCGCCCCTGAGCAGAGAGGGAGGCGTCCGCTCGGAGATCGCCGGGCGTGGCCCCACACAGGGATCAAAGCCAACGTGGAAATGGAAGAAAACTTGGCAAGGAATATCGGTGGCCTGTGAGCCCGTAAACAGACACCTGCACCCAGCGCACAACACGGCTGCCTTCACGCTTGCACCCCAGGACGCGTGCAGATGAGGCCGGAGGGAGGGACGGTTTAGAGGTAGCCTGCTGTCACAGGCTCAGGCATCTCCGTATCGGCAGCCTGTGTGCCCAGACCATTGAATTCCCCTCGGTGCCCAAACTCTTGAGGGCCAGGAGAGGCAAAGGAGTGAGTGAACAACAGAGCAAGGCGAGAACACGCTGAGACAAATATGGGGAGCAAACCCCTCCTATCTCTGAAGGAGTGCAGCCCGTCCACTGATGAGACCAGGCCCACACACCAGGGAGGACTCCGTCCACTGATGAGACCAGGCCCACCATTTAGGGAGGGCTCCCATCCACTGATTAGATCTGACCCACCGCTTAGGGAGGCCTCCCATCCAAGATGAGACCAGGTCCACCAATTAGAGAGAGCTACCGTCCACTGATTATATCTGGCCCACCACTTAGGGACTCTTCCCATCCACTGATTAAACCAGGCCCACCACCCAAGGAGGGCTCCGATCCACTGATTAGATCTGGCCCACCACTTAGGGAGGCCTCCCATCCACTGATTTGACCAAGCCCACCACCCAGGGAGGCCTTCCGTGCACTGACTAGACCAGGCTCACCACCCAGGGAAGCCTCCCATCCACTGATTAGACCAGGCCCACCACCCAGGGAAACCTCCCGTGCACTGATGAAAGCAGGCCCACCACACAGAGAAGACTCCCATCCACTGATTAGACCAGGCCCACCAACCAGGGAGGGCTCCCGTCCACTGATTAGATCTGGCCCACCACTTAGGGACTCCTCCCGTCCACTGATTAGACCAGGCCCACCACCCAGGGAAGCCTCCCATCCATTATTAGACCAGGCCCACCACCCAGGGAGGCCCCCGTCACTGATTAGACCAGGCCCACCACCCAGGGAAACCTCCCGCACTGATGAAAGCAGGCCCACCACACAGAGAAGACTCCCATCCACTGATTAGACCAGGCCCACCAACCAGGGAGGGCTCCCGTCCACTGATTAGATCTGGCCCACCACTTAGGGACTCCTCCCGTCCACTGATTAGACCAGGCCCACCACCCAGGGAAGCCTCCCGTGCACTGATGAAAGCAGGCCCACCACACAGAGAAGTCTCCCATCCACTGATTAGACCAGGCCCACCAACCAGGGAGGGCTTCCGTCCACTGATTAGACCAGGCCAACCACTTAGGGACTCCTCCTGTCCACTGATTAGACCAGGCCCATCACCCAGGGAAGCCTCCTGTCAACTGATTAGATCAGGCCCACCACCCAGGGAAGCCTCCCGTGCACTGATGAGAGCAGGCCCACCACCTAGGTAAGACTCCTGTCCACTGATTAGACCAGGCCCACCACCCAGGGAAGCCTCCATGCACTGATGAGAGCAGGCCCACCACCTAGGGAAACCTCCTGTCCACTGATTAGACCAGGCCCACCACTTAGGGAGGCCTCCCGTCCACTGATTAGACCACCCACCACCCAGGGAAACCTCCCGTGCACTGATGAAAGCAGGCCCACCACCCAGAGAAGACTCCCATCCACTGATTAGACCAGGCCCACCAACCAGGGAGGGCTCCCGTCCACTGATTAGACCAGGCCCACCACCCAGGGAGGCCTCCCATCCACTGATTAGACCAGGCCCACCACCCAGGGAGGCTTCCTGTCCACTGAATAGACCAGGCCCACCACCCAGGGAGGCCTCCCGTCCACTGATTAGACCAGGCCCACCATTTAGAGAGAGCTCCCGTCCACTGATTATATCTGGCCCACCACTTAGGGACTCCTCCCATCCACTGATTAAACCAGGCCCACCACCCAGGGAGGGCTCCCATCCACTGATTAGATCTGGCCCACCACTTAGGGACTCCTCCCGTCCACTGATTAGACCAGGCCCACCACCCAGGGAGGCCTCCCCGTCCCACTGATTAGACCAGGCCCACCACCCAGGGAGGCCTCTCGGGTCCACTGATTAGACAAGGCCCACCACCCAGGGAGGCCTCCCATCACTGATTAGACCAGGCCCACTACCCAGGGAAGCAACCCACCCACTGATTAGTCCAGGCCCACCACCCAGGGAAGATTCCCGTCCACTGATTAGACCAGGCCCACCACCCAGGGAGGCCTCCCGTCCACTGATTAGACCAGGCCCACCACTTAGGGAGGCCTCCCGTCCACTGATTAGACAAGGCCCACCATTTAGGGAGGGGCTCCCATCCACTGATTAGGTCTTACCGACCACTTAGGGAGGCCTCCCATTCACTGATTAGATCAGGCCCACCACCCAGGGAAACCTCCCGTCCACTGATTAGATCTGGCCCACCACTTAGGGAGGCCTCCCATCAACTCATAAGACCAGGCCCACCACCCAGGGAAGCCTCACGCCCACTGATTCGATCAGGCCCACCACCCAGAGAAGCCTCCGTGCACTGATGAGAGCAGGCCCACCACCCAGGGAAGACTCCATCCACTGATTAGACCAGGCCCACCACCCAGGGAAAATCCCGTCCACTGATTAGACCAGGCCCACCACCAACGGAGGCCTCCCATCCACTGATTAGACCAGGCCCACCACATAGGGAGGCCTCCCGTCCACTGATTGGACCTGGCCCACCACCCAGGGAAGCCTCCCACCCACTGATTAGACCAGGCCCACCACCCAGATAAGACTCCCGTCCACTGATTGGACCAGGCCCACCACCCAGGGAAGCCTCCCACCCACTGATTAGACCAGGCCCACCACCCAGGGAAGCCTCCCACCCACTGATTAGACCAGGCCCACCACCCAGGGAAGACTCCCGTCCACTGATGAGACCAGGCCACCACCCAGGGAAACCTCCCGTCCACTGATTAGACCAGGACCACCATTTAGGGAGGCCTCGTCCACTGATTAGACCAGGCCCACCACACAGGGAAACCTACCGTCCACTGATTAGACCAGGCCCAACACCCAGGGAGGCCTCCCATCCATTGATTAGACCAGGCCCACCACCCAGAAAGGCCTCCCGTCCACTGATTAGACCAGGCCCACCACCCAGGGAAGACTCCCGTCCACTGATTATATCAGGCCCACCACCCAGGGAAGCCTCCCACCCACTGACTAGACCAGCCCCACCACCCAGGGAAGACTCCTGTCCACTGATTAGAACAGGCCCACCACCCAGGGAAACCTCCCGTCCACTGATTAGACCAGACCCACCATTTAGGAGGCCTCCCGTCCACTGATTAGACCAGGCCCACCACCCCGGGAAGACTCCTGTCCACTGATTACACCAGGCCCACCACCCAGGGAGGCCTCCCGTCCACTGATTAGACCAGGCCTACCACCCAGGAGGCCTCCCACCAACTGATTAGACCAGGCCCACCACCCAGGGAAACCTCCCGTCCACTGATTAGACCAGGCCCACCACCCAGGGAGGCCTCCCATCCACTGATTAGACCAGCCCACCATTTAGGAGGCCTCCCCGTCCACAGATTAGACCAGGCCTACCTCCCAGGGAAAACTCCCGACCACTTATTAGACCAGGCCCACCATTTAGGGGAGGCCTCCTGTCCACTGATTAGACCAGGCCCACCACCCAGAGTGGCCTCCCTGTCCACTGATTAGACCAGGCCCACCACCCAGGGAGCCTGCCATCCACTGATTAGACCAGGCCCACCACCCAGGGAGGCCTCCCGTCCACTGATTAGACCAGGCCCACCACCCAGGGAGGCCTCTCGTCCACTGATTAGAGCAGGCCCACCACCCAGGGAAGCAACCCACCCACTGATTAGACCAGGCCCACCACCCAGGGTAGACTCCCGTCCACTGAATAGACAGGCCCACCACCCAGGGAGGCTTCCAGCCCACTGATTAGACCAGGCCCACCATCCAGCGAGGCCTCTCGTCCACTGATTAGACCAGGCCCACCACCCAGGGTAGACTCCCGTCCACTGAATAGACCAGGCCCACCACCCAGGGAGGCCTCTCGTCCACTGATTAGACCAGGCCCACCACCCAGGGAGGCTTCTCGTCCACTGATTAGACCAGGCCCACCACCCAGGGAAGCAACCCACCCACTGATTAGACTAGGCCTACAACCCAGGGAAGCAACCCACCCACTGAATAGACCAGGCAAACCAGCCAGGGAGGCCTCCCGTCCACTGATTAGACCAGGCCCACCACTTAGGGAGGACTCCTGTCCACTGATTAGACAAAGCCCATCAACTGATTAGATCTTACCCACCACTTAGGGAGGCCTCCGATCCACTGATTAGATCAGGCCCACCACCCAGGGAAGCCTCCTATACACTGATTAATTCTGTCTCACCACTTAGGGAGATCTCCCATCCACTGATGAGACCAGGCCCACCACCCAGGGAGGGCTCCCATCCACTGATTAGATTTGGCCCACCACTTGGGGTGGCCTCCCATCAACTCATTAGACCAGGCCCACCACCCAGAGAAGCCTCCCGTCCACTGATTAGATCAGGCCCACCACCCAGAGAAGCCTCCCGTGCACTGACGAGAGCAGGCCCACCACCTAGGGAAGACTCTGTCCACTGATTAGACCAGGCCCACCACTTGGGAGGCCTCCCGTAAACTGATTAGACCTGGCCCACCACCCAGGGAAACCTCCCGTCCACTGATTAGACCAGGCCCACCACCCAGGAAAACGCCCCGTCCACTGATTAGACCAGGCCCAACACTCAGGAGGCCTCCCATCCACTGATTAGACCAGGCCCACCACCCAGGGAGGCCTCCCGTCCACTGATTGGACCAGGCCCACCACCCAGGGAGGCCTCCCATCCACTGATTAGACCAGGCCCACCACCCAGGGAAGCAACCCACCCACTGATTGGACCAGGCCCACCACCTAGGGAAGCCTTCCGTCCAGTGATTAGACCAGGCCCACCATTTAGGGAGGCCTCACGTCCACTGATTAGACAAGGCCCACCATCAGGGAGGCCTCCCCATACACTGATTAGACCAGGCCCACCACCCATGCAGGCCTCCTGTCTACTGATTAGACCAGGCCCACCACCCAGGGAAACCACCCGTCCAATGATTAGACCAGGCCCACCAGCCAGGGAAGCCACCCACCCACTGAATAGACCAGGCCCACCACCCAGGGAAGCCTCCCGTCCACTGATTACATCAGGCCCACCACCCAGGGAGGCCTCCTGTCCACTGATTAGACCAGGCCCACCACCCAGGGAAGCCTCCCACCCACTGATTACATCAGGCCCACCACCCAGGGAGGCCTCCTGTCCACTGATTAGACCAGGCCCACCACCCAGGGAAGCCTCCCACCCACTGATTAGACCAGGCCCACCATTTAGGGAGGTCTCCCGTCCACTGATTAGACCAGGCCCAGCACCCACGGAAACCTCCCGTCCACTGATTAGACCAGGCCCACCACCCAGGGAGGCCTCCCACCCACTAATTAGACCAGACCCACCACCCAGGGAAGCCTCCCACCCACTGGATTAGACCAGGCCCACCACCCAGAGAAAACTCCCGTCCACTGATTAGACCAGGCCTAACGCCCAGGGAAACCTCCCGTCCACTGATTAGACCAGGCCCTCCACCCAGGGAAACCTCCTGACCACTGATTAGACCAGGCCCACGACCCAGGGAGGCCTCCTGTCCACTGATTGGACCAGGCCCACCACCCAGGGAGGCCTCCCGTCCACTGAATACACCAGGCCCACCACCCAGGGAGTTCTCCCATCCACTGATTAGACCAGGCCCACCACCCAGGGAGGCCTCCCACCCACTGATTAGACCGGGCCCACCACCCAGGGAAGACTCCCGTCCACTGAATAGACCAGGCCCACCACCCAGGGAAACCTCCCATCCACTGATTAGACCAGGCCCACCATTTAGGGAGGTCTCCCGTCCACTGATTAGACCAGGCCCACGACCCAGGGAGGCCTCCTGTCCACTGATTAGACCAGGCCCACCACCCAGGGAGGTCTCCTGTCCACTGATTACACCAAGCCCACCACCCAGGGAGTTTTCCCATCCACTGATTAGACCAGGCCCACCACCCAGGGAGGCTTCTCGCCCACTGATTAGACCAGGCCAACCACCCAGGGAAGCAACCCACCCACTGATTAGACCAGGCCCACCACCCAGGGAAGCAACCCACCCACTGAATAGACCAGGCAAACCAGCCAGGGAGGCCTCCCGTCCACTGATTAGAGCCAGGCCCACCACTTAGGAGGACTCCCGTCCACTGATTAGACCAGGCCCACCATTTAGGGAGGCCACCTGTCCACTGATTAGACCAGGCCGACCACTCATGGAGGCCTCCCGTCCACTGATTGGACCAGGCCCACCATTTAGGGAGGCCTACCATCCACTGATTAGACCAAGACCACCACCCAGGGAAGCCTCCGGTTCACTGATTAGACCAGGCCCATAATTTAGGGAGGCCTCCCATTCACTGATTAAACCAG
Source organism: Cryptotis parvus (assembly GCA_021461705.1). NCBI lineage: Eukaryota > Metazoa > Chordata > Mammalia > Eulipotyphla > Soricidae > Cryptotis > Cryptotis parvus. Next base: position 5,717 of record JAJIBD010011635.1, on the reverse strand, counting down.
GCCCACCACCCAGGGAAGCCTCCCCACCCACTGATTAGACCAGGCCCACCATTTAGGGAGGTCTCCCGTCCACTGATTAGACCAGGCCCAGCATCAGGAAACCTCCCGTCCACTGATTAGACCAGGCCCACCACCCAGGGAGGCATCTCATCCACTGATTAGACCTGACCCACCATTTAGGAGGTCTCCCGTCCACTGATTAGACCAGGCCCACCATTTAGGGAGCCCACCTGTCTACTGATTAGACCAGGCCGACCACCCAGGGGAGGCCTCCCATCCACTGATTGGACCAGGCCCACCATTTAGGGAGGCCTACCATCCACTGATTAGACCAGGACCACCACCCAGGAAGCCTCCGGTTCACTGATTAGACCAGGCCCATAATTTAGGGAGGCCTCCCGTCCACTGATTAGACCATGCCCACCATCCAGGGAAGCCTCCGGTTCACTGATTGGACCAGGCCCATAATTTAGGGAGGCCTCCCATTCACTGATTAGATCTAGCCCACCACTTAGGGACTCCTCCCATCCACTGATTAAACCAGGCCCACCACCCAGGGAGGGCTCCTGTCCACTGATTAGATCAGGCCCACCACCCAGGGAAGCCTCCCGTGCACTGATGAGAGCAGGCCCACCACCCAGGAAAACCTCCCGTGCACTGATTAGACCAGGCCCACCACCCAAGGAGGCCTCCCGTCCACTGATGAGACCAGGCCCACCACCCAGGGAGGCCTTCCGTCCACTGATTAGAGCAGGTCCACCACCCAGGGAAGATTCCCCGTCCACTGATGAGACCAGGCCCACCATCCAGGGAGGCCGCCCGTCCACTAATTAGACCGGGCCCACCACCCAAGGAGGCCTCCGTTCACTGATTAGACCAGGCCCACCACCCAGGGAAGCCTCCCGTGCACTGATGAAAGCAGGCCCACCACCCAGGGAAACCTGATGTCCACTGATTAGACCAGGCCCACCATTTAGGAGGCCTACCATCCACTGATTAGACCAGGACCACCACCCAGGAAGCCTCCGGTTCACTGATTAGACCAGGCCCATAATTTAGGGAGGCCTCCCGTCCACTGATTAGACCAGGCCCACCACCCATGGAAGCCTCCGGTTCACTGATTAGATCAGGCCCACCACCCAGGGAAGCCTCCTGTCCACTGATTAGATCTGTCCCACCACTTAGGGAGGCCTCCCGTTAACTGATGAGACCAGGCCTACTATTTAGGAGAGCTCCCATCCACTGATTAGATCTGGCCCACCACTTAGGGACTCCTTCCATCCACTGATTAGACCAGGCCCACCACCCAGGGAAGCCCCCCCGTGCACTGATTAGATCTGGCCCACCACCCAGGGAGGCCTCCCGTGCACTGATGAGAGCAGGCCCACCACGCAGGTAAGAGTCCTGTCCACTGATTAGACCAGGCCCACCACCCAGGGAAGCCTCCCGTCCACTGATTAGACCAGGTCCACCACCCAGGGAAACCTCCCGTGCATTGATGAGAGCAGGCCCACCACCCAGAGAAGACTCCCGTCCGCTGATTAGACCAGGCTCACCAACCAGGGAGGGCTCCCGTCCACTGCTTAGACAAGGCCCACCACCCAGGGAAACCTCCCGTCCACTGATTAGACCAGGCCCACCACCCAGGGAGGCCTCCCGTCCACTGATGAGACCAGGCCCACCACCCAGGGAGGCCTCCCGTGCACTGATGAGAGCAGGCCCACCACGCAGGTAAGAGTCCTGTCCACTGATTAGACCAGGCCCACCACCCAGGGAAGCCTCCCGTCCACTGATTAGACCAGGTCCACCACCCAGGGAAACCTCCCGTGCATTGATGAGAGCAGGCCCACCACCCAGAGAAGACTCCCGTCCGCTGATTAGACCAGGCTCACCAACCAGGGAGGGCTCCCGTCCACTGCTTAGACAAGGCCCACCACCCAGGGAAACCTCCCGTCCACTGATTAGACCAGGCCCACCACCCAGGGAGGCCTCCCGTCCACTGATGAGACCAGGCCCACCACCCAGGGAGGCCTCCCGTGCACTGATAAGAGCTGGCCCACCACCCAGGGAGGCCTGTCGTCCACTGATTAGACCAGGCCACCACTTAGGGAGGCCTCCCGAACCTCCCGTCCACTGATTAGACCAGGCCCACCAACCAGGGAAGCCTCCGTGCACTGATAAGACCAGGCCCACCACCCAGGGAAACCTCCCATCTACTAATTAGACCAGGTCCACCACCCAGGGAAGACTCCTGTCCACTGATAAGACCAGGCCCACCACTTAGGGAGGTCTCAGGTCCACTGATGAGACCAGGCCCACCATTTAGGGAGGGCTCCGTCCACTGATTAGATCTGACCCACCACTTAGGGAGGCATCCCATCCACTGATTAGATCAGGCCCACCACCCAGGGAAGCCTCCCTGTCCACTGATTAGATCTGGCCCACCACTTAGGGAGGCCTCCTATCCACTGATTAGACCAGGCCCACAGTTAGGGAGGGCTCCTGTCCACTGATTAGACCAGGCCCACCACCCAGGGAAGCCTCCCGTTGACTGATTAGATCAGGCCCACCACCCAGACAAGCCTCCCGTGTACTGATGAGAGCAGGCCCACCACCCAGGGAAACCTCCCGTCCACTGATTAGACCAGGCCCACCATTTAGGGAGGCCTCCCGTCCACTGATTAGAATAGGCCCACCACCCAGGGAGGCCTCCTGTTCACTGATTAGACCAGGCCCACCACCCAGGGAGGCCTCCTGTCCACTGATTAGACCAGGCCCACCACCCAGGGAAGCCTCCTGTCCACTGATTAGACCAGGCCCACCAACCAGGGAAACCTCCTGTCCACTATTAGATCAGGCCCACTACCCAGGAAACCTCCCATCCACTGATTAGATCAGGCCCACCAACCAGGGAAACCTCCTGTCCACTATTAGATCAGGCCCACCACCCAGGGAAACCTCCCTTCCACTGATTAGACCAGGCCCACCACCCAGGGAGGCCTCCCGTGCACTGATTAGACCAGGCCCACCACCCAGGGAAACCTCCCTTCCACTGATTAGACCAGGCCCACCACCCAGGGAGGCCTCCCGTCCACTGATTATACCAGGCCCACCACCCAGGGAGGCCTCCCGTCCACTGATTAGACCAGGCCCACCACCCAGGGAGGCCTCCTGTCCAGTGATTAGAGCCAGGCCCACCACCCAGGCAGGCCTGTGTGTCCTCAACCCAGATACAGTTACGGAGAGGCCCCATCATGGCCGTTACGGAGACACAGAAAACGTCGCTGATGCCTGTGCCCGTGTGGGCGGCCGGCAGGGCGAGCAGCACACCAGCCTCCTGAAAGCAGCCCCCGCAGGGCTGGCGCGCCCCCTTTATTACTCCGCACCCAGCATGGTCATTAGGGGTGCTGCCCGCATCGACCGCGCTGACACGCACTGAGTGTTTCCCAGGGATTCAATTATTAGCAATCAATGGCTCTCCGAGTTCAGGCGCTCCGCCCCGCATCGGACAGGCCTGAAGACAAAAGCTCTGGCCTCTCCGGTAGCAGGACAGGGACAGACACGGGGTTTGGACCTCTGGCACAGGGGAACAAACAGCCGCAGCGCAGAAATACAGACCGCAACAGGAGATAGTCGTGGAGAGAAGCCTGTTTGCATCCCGGCTGGGGCTCGGGCGGAGACGTGGGTAGGCAAGGGAATTCCCTGGCACGTCTTCCCTGGAGACGTGCCAGGGAACACAAGGCCGGGACGTGGACCGGCCAGGAATCGCACCAGGAAGCAAGTGACCACCGGGACCCCCACATCAGCCGGGCTCTGTGAAACTATCGCACTTAATGAGAATTGTATGAGGCTGATGTCCAAGGCCGGAAGATAGGGGCCAGGAGGACGTGTCCACAGTTGGAATCTACCGCACGTGTGTGGGGGGGTGGGGGCGGCAGAGGGTGGGTCGGAGAGAGAAGGGGTCGTTTGGCAATAATAGTGGGAAATAGTAACCCAGACTAGGAACTGCGTGTGGAAAGCAGGGAAAGGGGGACAGGATGATCCTTCAGGACTGCAACCCAGAATGCGCAAAGGAAAGAGAGAGGGGAGAGAGGGGGACAGTGAGAGAGAGAGAGGAGAGAGAAAAGAGAGAAGAGGAGAGAGAAAGAGAGGAGAGAGAGGGAGCAAGTAAGAGAGAAAGGGGGGAGGGAGAGTAAAAAGAGAGAGGAGATGAGAGAGAGAGAAAGAGAGTGAGATGAGAGAGTGAGAGAGAAAGGGGAGAGAGAGGCGAGAGAAATGGGGAGAGGAGAGAGGATAGAGAGGGAGAGAAGGACAGAGAGGGAGAGAGGGAGAGAGAGAGAGGGAGAGAGAGGGAGAGAGAGGGAGAGAGGGAGAGAGAGGGAGAGTTAGAGAGAAAGGGGAGAGAGAGAGGGAGAGAGAGGGAGAGAGAGGGAGAGAGGACAGAGAGAGACAGAGAGAGAGGGAGAGAGAGAGAGCGGAGAAAAGGAGAGAGAGGGAGAGAGAGAGAGGAAGAGAGGGGAGATGGAGTGAGGGAGAGAGAGAGGAAAGAGAGGAAGAGAGATGGAGATAGAGGGAGAGGGAGGGAGGGACAGAGAGGGAGAGAGGGAGAGACAGGAGAAAGAGAGGGAGAGAAGGGAGACAGAGGGAGAGAGAGGGAGAGAGGAGAGAGGGAAAAGAGAGGAAGAGAGAGGGAGAGAGAGGGAGAGAAGGAGAGAGAGAGGGAGAAAGAGAGGGAGAGAGGGGAGAAAGAGAGGGAGAGAGAGGGAGAGAGAGAGGAGAGAGAGGGAGAGACAGGAGAAAGAGAGGGAGAGAAGGAGAGAGAGGGAGAGAGAGGGAGAGAGGGAGAGAGAGGGAGAGGGGGAGAGAGAGGAGAGAGGAAAAGAGAGGAAGAGAGAGGAAGAGAGAGGAGAGAGAGGGAGAGAAGGAGAGAGAGAGGAGGAGAGAGAGGGAGAGAGGGAGAGAGAGGGAGAGAGAGGGGAGAGAGGGAGAGAGGAGGGAGAGAGAGGGAGAGAGAGGGGAGAGAGGGGAGAGAGGGAGAGAGAGAGAGAGAGGGAGAGAGAGAGAGGAGGGAGAGAGAGAGGGAGAGAAGGAGAGAGAGAGGGAGAAAGAGAGGGAGAGAGAGGGAGAGAAGGGGACAGAGAGGGAGAGAGAGAGGGAGAGAGAGAGGGAGAGAAGGAGAGAGAGAGGGAGAAAGAGAGGGGAGAGAGAGAGGGAGAGAAGGAGACAGAGAGGGAGAGAGAGAGAGAGAGAGAGAGAGAGAGAGGGAGAGAGAGCACAGGTAAAGCCAACACCAGGGCCCTTAGAACTTTCCCAAGCAGGTGCGAGGTCCTCACCACACACCTGTCATGATGCTCTAGCAGGTGTCCAAGAGCTGCCCTCCCAGGTGTGGCTGCCAGACACCAGCCCCCTCCCAAGCCCACCTGCCCCAGACACCAGCCCCCTCCCAAGCCCACCTGCCCCCCAGACACCAGCCCTCCCAACCCCACCTGCCCCTAGACACCAGCCCTCCCAAGCCCACCTGCCCCCAGACACCAGCCCCCTCCCAAGCCCACCTGCCCCCCAGACACCAGCCCCTCCCCAAGCCCACCTGCCCCCTGACACCAGCCCCCCTAAGCCCACCTGCCCCAGACACCAGCCCCTCCCAAGCCCACCTGCCCCAGACACCAGCCCTCCTAAGCCCACCTGCCCCCAGACACCAGCCCCTCCCAAGCCCACCT
>JAJIBD010011633.1:0-26961 GCA_021461705.1 Cryptotis parvus | reverse complement strand
GAAATAGGAATCGTACAAAAGGTGTCACCATCCCAAAGGAACAGAATCCAGAGTACTGAGAGCTGAGAGCTTGGATTGGGAAGATCCCTCAGAGTTAAGGCGCCAGACATCAGGGAAGATAATGGCTGGACAAAGTCGGGTTCTGTGGGAGGAGGGTGGAGGAAGAAACTGAAAATGGGAACAAACTCTAGAATAATCAGCAGGCCCCGCCAAGGTAGAGAAGTGTTGCTGGAGCTATGCTAACCTGAGGAGCAAGAGAGTATTGGGGGGAGTGTTTCTTTTCCTTCCTCCTTCTTTTGCTTTCTTGTCTGACAGAGCCTCCAGAGAGAAAGGTGGCGGTTTCATAGAGTCTGAAAGGATAATGTTTCCACAACCAGCACCACACTTGGTAAAATACTCCTCTCAAAGATGATCCAAAGAGAAACTCCATTTCGGTAAATACGCCCCGTGTTGTTAAAGACAAGCGGCAACAGGCTTTCCAGAGGCCCCTCCAGGCCCAACAAACAAATTATAATTTATAAAAGTCTGGAACTCTTCACAGCTCAGCTTGTGGTGAGGGTATTAGCTTCACAACTCCAAACAAGCTAAGCTGTCTCTACAAACCCTCTCCACAGCACCTCGCTGGGAAGCCGCAGGCACCAAACACCAGAAAGTGTGCGCTTGTTTCCAGTCAAAGCCGAGCTGGCCAACGGGCACTATATCCAGTCCTGGGAAAGGACACCAGAGGCCTAGCTTCCAATGGACTCACAAGCCATGTGGTAACGTGGAACACACACTCTTAAAAGTTTCCACCATGTGGTCGTACAGATCACCTTGGTCAAGTGCCCCATTATTACTAGCCCTTAGCTGTTGTGTTGTTGCTACTATTGTTGTTTTCTGTTTGGGGCCACCCCCAGCAGTGCTCAGGGCTCTGTACTCAAAGATCACTCTTGGAGGGCTTAGGGAACCATGCAGGATGTTGAGATCAAACCTGAGTAGGACACAAGGTAAAAACCCCACAGCTCTGACCCTATAACTCCTACTTCAAAATCTCCTGTATCATCCAATCATACAAATTCCTTGCTTAATTGCAAAAAATATGGCCACAATTGCCCAACTTTCCTGCACCTCTCCTATATAATATGAACGTTCAACTCTCCTCTTTAAGAATTTGCCTCTATTTCCTCCCATCTTGCTTAGTCTGGCTGGGCAACCTGCTTGAATCAACAGAATGTGGCGAAACAATAGTGCGCTCCACTTGAGCCTAAGTCTCCAGAGGTCTGGTGTGCTTCCGCTGTCTTTCAGAATCTGCCTCCACATGAGCTGGCCCATCTGAGCTATCCTAAAGGAGGCGTGGTCACAGGGAAAAAGCAGAATTTGAGCGCCCCGTGTTGGAAGACAGCCTTCTTCTATGGAGCTGCAGACTGTAAGCCCCCTAGTCCATGGGACATGTCTGCCAAGTGCAGTCACAGTGCATGAGGAACAACATGAGCCCCCTCTGGACCAGGGTATGGCTTGAGCCTGGTGCCTCCTTATCTAGACACCTGCACATACCACAGTGCTCTGCAGAAACCCAAGGCTAAATGTGCCTTCAAGGTCAGGGCATAGGAAGAATAGCTGCCTTGTAACTATGACTATATGTACTCACGTGTTTGCCTAAAAATCATATATAAGACCCTGATGTGGGGAATAAAGTTACCACATGCTGTGTGTAGTTACTCCCTTGTTTTGGTTGCACTGCGCAGTCCCAGGTCTTGTCACTTGTCTTCCCATTGTTCATCAATTTGCTCGAGTGGACACCAGTAATGTCTCCATTCGTTGGGAATGAGATCCGTTATTGCTACTGTTTTTGGCATATCGAATACACCACGGGTAGCTTGCCAGGCTCTGCCGTGGCTCTGGGTTCACCCAAAGGGGCCCAGTCTTTTTCTATGTCAGACCATCAACCATCCAGGGCCCACGGGACAGAGCCCTAGGTCTAGACAAGCCTGTCTCCTGTCTGCCACCTGCCAATGCAGCCAGCACCACAACCACACCTGCAACACCTCGAGGGGTAGGAAAAGCCACCAAGTCTTCTTTGAGCCTAGCATCCACTAAAGTCATGATGCCCCAGACACCAGCCACTAACCTCAGAAGCATCTACTGAGCCATACTTCATGGGAGATGCAAAAGGGCACTCACTCTAGAATCAGAAACCACTCAAATAAGTCCAATTTAAATCTCCTGAGTTGTAAAAATTTGCCAGTCTGCTGAATTGTGAACCAACAAAAAAATTAATTACTGTCATTTTAAGTCACGTTATTTGGGGGTAGCTTGACAGGGAGCAGAGGCTGATACAAAAAGGTTTACAAGACTGTAGGTCAAATTTCCTCCCCCTATAGCTTGTCTCTTCCTCCTTGGTTACCTTGGTCACCTTGGTCTTACCTTCTTGGTCATATTCTAATCTTTCTACCTTGATCATTCTTTCCCTTTCCCATCTACCTGCATCTTCTTCAAGACTTCAATCAATCCCTTTAAAAAGTTAGATCCAAATCTTCTCTTCTAAAGAATGCTCTGCTTTTTCCTTTTAGAAATACATCATGATGTGTGGTTAGCCATCTAACTAGGAGGCTCTCTGTTTGAAACTTGCTTCCTCTAATGCCAGGAATGCTCCCCTCCAAGACAAATCTGCTTCCTTTAGGGTCCTGGCAGCTTTGTGAACCTCTTCTGTACCCAGTACCCAAACCATGCCTGGCATGTAGCAAGTAACACACTAATTATCTTCGGCATGAATCATCCCCAGGAGATACTATGCACCCTTGAAGCCAGATTTTTTAAGAAAAGGGATTTATTAGGGGAGAGCGATAGTACAGTGGGTAGGGCACTTGCCTTGCACATCAATGACTCAGTTTCAATGTCCAGCATCACATATGGTCCCCTGAGCCTCCAGGAGTGATTCCTGAATTCAGAACCAGAAGTAAATCCTGTGCACTACCAGATGTGGTCAAAACCAAGACAAATTTTATGAAACAAAACAAAAAGAAGAGATGGGAAGGAAATGGAAAGGAAGGCAAGATAAAGGAAGAAAAATTCATTTGAAAGATGAAGAAAGAAATGCCGCCCTTTCTTCCTCACTGTTTTACCCTTCTCTTGTTCAAAATACTTAAAATAAATCCGAGTGATGGACAAACACAGAATTATCTACTGGATCATGCTCTTGTTGGGCTTGGAACCCACATGGCAGAGGTGTCTCCCAACATCAATCCCTCTTTTAACTTTTACTTCCTTTATACACTTCTCTACAGGTTTCACAGGACACCGGGCCATCCTACCAGAATCTCAGCAACTGGGGATGTCCTGTGACTCAATCCCACCAAAGAAGTGTGAGTGCAAATGATGTATCAGCATCTTCCTCATTCTCCTTAAAAAATAAATTGCTGGTCCAACACCCTCTCGCTCACCCTTCCTGTGAGTTGGATACAGATGAGTCAGCTCCCATCATGTGAGTAAAGGCAAACCCCTCATGAGACCAATGATCAACGCATTCAATTTGGGACCAAGCTAAACTGGAACATGGGGAGAAATGTTTGAGCTATGCTCCTGTGCCATTTCACTGAGGACTTGGTTAGAGCCACTCAATTCGTAGTCCAGCCATTACACCTCACCAGGTCTTCTCTGGGCATCCAAAAAGGAAAATGAATCTCAGAGCATCATTTAGAGTGAATGGAAAAACACGTCAACTTGTGATCTGTGACTGGGGTTTAGAATCTTTTTGGTTCTCTGCTTCCTCCCACCCAGCTCTGTCATTAGACAGGATGAATTTCTGTTCCCCCAAAACTGACAATTCTATACCTATCAGAGTACACTCCCAAAAAGGAGGATTTGGGGGTCACTCCTGGCATAACCCTTTATCTTACTGAGGCTAAAAGAGTTTGGAGAATGATGGTGTCATATTCTAACAACCAATGTACAGCAATTTCTTTTTCTATCAAAAAGAAATTATTTTATCTTGTTAGTTATTTTAAGTTAAAGCATTCAGAATATCTTAAACAGATTCCATAATCAGTAAATTCCATACACAGGTGGATACTGGCTTTCCTGAAGTTTAAACAATCTCCCTTTTCTGGTGTGTGGGAATTTCTCTCTCATTTTCCTTAGTAGTAAAAGAAAGAGAATTGATGTTTGGGTCACCATCAACAAACATAGCTTTGTTTTCAAGCATTAGATTTGTTTTCCTTAAAATTCAAGAGTAATCCATCTATATACTTGACTGGTTTTAACCTGAAATAACATTTTCCTTAGCTTGCCATCATTTTTAAGCAGTTGGAAATATATCCCATCTTATTCATAATAGATAGAACTAAACAACATCATATTTTTCATAATAAAATAGAGAACATTTTGTTGATGTTTTGGAAGGTGAATTTGGGTGGTTTGGTAGCTACTCCCAGCTCTGTGCTTAAGAATTGCTCCTGATAGTGCTCAGGGGACACGACACCCCCCCCCACCCCAGAGCCAGGGATTGAGCTCAAGAATCAATCCTGATAGTGCTCAGGGGACACGCGTCCCACCCCCAGTGCCAGGGATTGAACCGAGACCGAGGCCTCCTCTGTGTGAAGCCTGCGCACTCTTTTGAGCCCTCTCTGTCCCAAGAACATTGTCCCATGTGATCACACACCTCTGTTGGGAAAATCATTTCCTCTTCCCTACCTGGCTCAGATCAAGACCCAGTACAACCTCGCGAGAAGAGTGGGTGGGAAACGCAAGCGATGCACATTCAGAGTTTCACAGGATTTAAACTGACCACCAAGCTACCTCAGGGAACAGTCTTGCACATTGTGTAAAGACCTATGTGCAAGGATTTTCACTCAGCACTCTCTAGCACAAGATGGGAGTTGTTATTAGAAGCAACCTCACTGTTGATCAACAGAAGACTAGACATATAAAATGCAGCACATGGGAATATGTTGGCTGGGTTTTCTGGGCTGATGCAGATTACAGGGTTTTCTCTATCTCTGAGAAGGAGAGAGAGAGAGAGAGAGAGAGAGAGAGAGAGAGAGAGAGAGAGAGAAATAATCATCCATGAGAGACTGGAGAGATAGTACAGTGGGTTGGGCACTTGCTTTGTCCACAGCCCATATGGCTTCAATCCCCAGCATCCCATACAGCCCCCAAGCCCTGCCAGGAGTTATCTCTGAGCACAGAGCCATAAGCCCTGAATATCACTGAATATGCCCACCATAAAAGGCAAAACGACAATAAGAAAATTGAGCCAAGAAAGAAAAGGAAGGGAAACAAGATTTAGAACAAGATTTAGTTCTAAATTCTGCTCTAATTTAGTGCCATTAGAGCAGAATTTAGAACTAAGCAGTATCACCTCCAGCCCAGAGAGAAAAGCAAACGTTGCCTCTTAGAGAACTAGCCAGGTCCGCATACTGCCATCTTGGTTAGTCACGGTGGGGTGGGGTGGGCTGCTATCAGAGAAGAGTGTCCCCAGCTCAACAGCTGAGTGAGACCCTGAAAGACTTCCAACGGATGCTTGATTAATTAAAAACATTAATTTAATTTTAAATATTCCCAGCAACTGGCCATCAAACCCTTTTCTGAAAAGAGGATCTGAGAGCATTCCCATCTGGCAAGAAGGAAGGGAAGGGAAGGGAGGGAAGGGAAGAAAGGTGAGTCGACTTCTATCAAGGAACAGTCTCCAGAGCTTGTTGTTAGGTGGGGAGTGGGGGGGATAAAACAGAGCAGAGCTCCATGTTTAGGAACTTGGCAGAGATGGGGTCACTCAGCATTGTGAACCAAAATGGTTAATTTTGTTTTGTGGTTTTCACCTCCCCGACATATCTTTAGAGAGAGGGAACATTGGGTGCTACCACAGTGCTGTTTTAAAAAGGAAATGCATTTGTGTGTCTTGAAAGGCATGGAACCTTCTGGAAGAAGTTCCATGATGTGGGCACTGTGTTCCCGCTGACAAGGAGACCACTCTCCTGAAGAAGCTGGCACTATTTCCACTTCTACCACGGGCATGCAATCATACCCTTTAAAAAGAGCATCATTAAAGTTGTTTAATTGTTCTGATGAATGAACAAATTCCTTGCCATCAGGAAAAACAATGCCACCACAAGATTATTATTATTAGCCAGACCCTCGTGAGGGTGATCTGTCTGCCCCAGAAAAGTTCCTTTCTGTCCAGGTGCCTGGATGTTGCTCAGCAGGTTCAGTTCTGTCCTCCCGCTCCAGGTCAGAGTCCTTCCAGGGTACACATGGCCTCTTTCTTAAACCACTTGGCAAATATGCTTGCTAGGAAATGGGACAAAATTCGATCTGGTGGAAAAGGTCTACACCTACAGCACTACCACTCAGCGTGGAGCAGAATCAACAACACTCCTCTCTTTGACTTCATTATCTTAAAGAGGGTAAAGGGTTCAGGGGAGATGAACGAGTCCCTTTCATCAACAGACTGACTGCCCGAGGGCCCCTGTTCCAACCGTGCAGCCCCTCTGAACCTAGGGACAATTCCACAGCCTCTCCCTGACCAAAGATCATTTCAACCATTTCTCCTGCTCCAGGCACCATGGGCATTTTCTATGATTACATGCCTCACACTGTGATTCTGACCTGACCTTGAGTGAAGAAACAAATCTTTTTTTTTATCTGTTTGTTTGATTGTATTTCTCACTGTATTGCTCCCAGCCAAGACTCTTCTTCTGAGCTGCCAAAGGAAACAGAACAAAACACGAGAACCTGGCCTCCAGCATCAACCAAGCAGGCTCTCAACATCTCCGCCCTGGGCTGGGTTTCTATCCCTCTCTGCCATCCCGGCTCAGACTTTGCTTGATGGAGCAACATATGGCTCGGGCTCATTTTAGCAACTCCATAATAAAGCCAATTATAAAAATAAGCATCTAAGAATATCTTAGGCTTTTAAGATTGACATCGCTCTTCACTGTTCAATTGCTAGTGGCGACCGGCAGTCTTACCAACGCCTCTGTGGTCAAGCTCATGGCAGCAAACTCAGAGGCAGTGAACATTCCAGTTCAGAGAGGCCAGGCAGTCTATCCAGGCCCTCTTTGTGACATGACATGTGCCATTGACTTCAAGTTTTTCCTGCAGATGTTGATGTCTTTGAGGTGAGCGTCACACTTTCCACTGAGAGCTCTTTGAGAAAGCGAAAAATGATACTAAAATCTCTAAACCCATAATGGCCGGCATATTTGGTGATCTCGTCACTCAACTTATATTGAGTAAAAACAAGACTCAAGGAAAAGGGGAGGGAGGGAGGAAGGAAGGAGAGAGAGAGAGAGAGAGAGAGAGAGAGAGAGAGAAAGAGAGAGAGAGAGAAAAGTACCTTCCATAGAGGCAGATTGGGAGAGGAAATAAACTGGGGACACTGTTGTTGGGAAATGTACATAGGTGGAGAGATGGGTGTTGGAATACAGTATGACTGAAACCCAATCATGAACACCTTTATAATAGTCTAGCTCATGGTGATTCAATAAATAAACATTTTTTAAAACCCTAGAAGCAAGGAGGGACATTTACAGAATTCCAGAAAAAGTTGGGGAACTCCTCACCTAAGTGGCATGTACAAGATTATTTCTAAGAGGAAGATAAAGAGAGAGAGAGAGAGAGAGAGAAAAGAGAAAGAGAGAAAGAGAAAGAGAGAAAAGAGATAGAGAACCTGCCATAGAGACAGGCTAGGGAAGGGGAGGAAATCGGGGACATTGGTGATGGGAAATGGGCACTGGTGGAGGGATGGGTGCTGGAACACTGTATAGCCAAAACCCAAACATGAACATTTTTGTAATTGTTTACCTCATGGTGGTATAATAAAACATATTTTTTTAAAAAGATTCTTTATAAGTGGACCTACAAAAAAACAATTCTGAGCTCCCTGGAGGCAGAGGGGACCTGGACATGGGACATAGACAGACTCACTTTGGGTAAGACCATCAGGGCATCGAGTTATTTTAATGGGCGGGACTCCCTTGGGGCCACTGAGATGATTCTCTGCCAGTGAGATTAGGTTGCTGATTTGACGGCAGAACCCAAGGATGAGCTGCTTCCCTGGGGCTGGTTTTGCTGTGCTGGAGATTGCCAAGGCCACCCTGGAGGTGCTCACGGGTCTCTAGGGCTACACCCCCGAAGTCTGGGGTCAGTACTTGCCAGGAAACGCTGTGGTGCCCAGCACAAAATCCGGGAGCAGGGCCAGGGATCCCCTTCTGCCCCAGGGACCCTGCGGCCAGCAGGAATCAAGTGAGGTTTTAAAATGCTTTACTTATCACAGGTTTAGGCATACAAATCAGCAATAGGAAAAACCCTGTGCTTAGGATTCCCAGCTAGGACACTGGCCATGTGTAGGCCAAGATGGCGGTCACCACGTGTTAAGGCCCTGTAGAGAGGAGACAAAGACAAGGCACCAGCAGAAAGGGGAAGAGCGACTCAAGAAGAGTGTGAGCCCCAAAAGAGAGAGACTAAAAATATCAAGAGAGGAAGCAGGCTAGTTTTATCTCCCTGCAACTCAGACTTCCCATTTTTATGGGGAAGCCAGCAGGGTCAAATGCCCTCAAGTAATTTCTCCCAGCACCTCAGCTAGGTCCTTTTAGATGCTAATGTTGTGAGCCAAGATCTGCCTAGGAAATGCCATTACAGGGTAGAGAAGGGGGTTTTCTGAGATGGCATGCCTCTGTACCAAAGACTATACTAATGCCAGTTAAATATTTCGCCAAGCCTTCACAAGAGTCTCATCTTTACTTCATGATAGTTCTGTTATATTAGCTTTGAGTTATCAGAGAGCCATGCTTGCTTGCTTGGAGGCAAACAGCATTTCTCTCTGGTCTAATTACTTAGAGATCCAACATGGCCAGGCAAACATGCCCGTAAGATCTAGCTAGTCAGTCCCACAATGATTGTGGTAGCATGAGAGAATATTTATACCAGCCAGTACAGAATACATACTCAGATAAACTACCACATTTAAACTACCCTCCTATGAAGATTATGTTGGAGCGAAATTAGCCAGAAGGAGAGAGAACAGATACAGAATGACTGCATTTATTTGCATGGCATAAATATATATGTACATATTATGATACCAATATCCAAGGTCAAGTGAAACATATATCAGGAGGTCTTGTCAAAGGTGGAGATTATCACAAACGTGTGGGAGTCAGAGTTTAGGTAAGACAGAAAATGGAACAGGGTGCTAATAATAGTCGAGGGGTACTAATGCCAACCTAGAACTGAGCATTAAATAGAGGCAAAAGGATACACATGACAACCTTTTAATGTATGTTCTGTAATCCATAGTCTGGAAGGGAAGGAAAAGAGAAAGAGAGAGAAAGGGAAAGAAATAAAGAACCTGCCATGGAGCAGGGCTGGGGAAGGGGTGGGAACCGGGGATGTTGGTGGTGGGAGATGGGCACTGGTGGAGGGACGGGTGCTGAAACACTGTATGACCAAAACCCCAAACATGACCTTTTTAATTGTATATCTTTTTATTTGTATATCTCACGGTGGTATAATAAAATACTTAAAAAAAAATAAATAAAATGTTAAAAAAAAAATAAATATCTGCAGGGCTAGCCACAATGTGTAAAAAGAAGAGGAGAGAGAGAGATGCAGAGAGAGACAGAGAGAGAGAAAGAGAGGAAACTGGGGGTACCTGCTATTGAGGCAACCTGGGGGTGGGTGGGAGGGGGTGTGGGTACATTGGTGGTGGAAATGGGGCACTGGTGGAGGGATGGGTGCTGGAATACTGTATTACCAAAAACCAATTATGAACACCTTTGTAATTGTATGTCTCACGGTGGTATAATAAAAAATAAAAATAAATAAAAAAAAAAGGAAGTAGGGGAAAAAATAAAAAAAATAAACTACCCTCCTATCTTCGAAGTAACCTGCAGGAGGCAATCCAGGGCAGATGTAGAGGCTCTGGGCAGCTATAGTGCAACAAGTACTAGTAATGTCCAGCCACTGTGTGGGACCCTAGATAGACAGTGGGAAACAAGGACAAGTCCCTGACCATGTGAAACTCTGAATCTAATGGTAAGATTAAGTTGCTAAATAATTCACAGTTATATAATGTGAAAAGCCTTCCAGATAACTGTTGCAGGACTCCTAAGGGCCTCTGCATCTGCTCTGGATTGCCTCCCGCAAATCACTCCGTAGATAAGGGGGTAGTCTAAATGTGGCAGTTTATCCGACCATGTATGCTGTACTAGCTGGTATAAATATTCTCCCATGCTATCACAATCATCGTGGGACTAGCTAGATCTTACCAGCATATTAGCCTGGCCACGTAGGGACACCTAAGTAATTAGACCAGAGAGAAATGCTGTTTGCTTCCAAACAAACAAGCATGGCTCCCTGATAAAATATAAAACTACAATGAAGTAGAGGAGACTTGTGAAGGCTTGGAGAAATATTTAACTGGCATTGGTGTTGATCTTTGGTACAGTGACATGCCATCTCAGAAACCCCCTTCTCTACATTTCAAAGGCATTCCCGGCTCAAAACATTAGCACAGTAAAGGCCCTAGGTGAGATGCAGGGAGGGATTACCTGAGGGCATTGGACCCTCCCTGCTTTCCATAACAATGGGAGGGAAGGTCTGAGTTGCAGGGGTATAAACTAGTCGGTTCCGCTCTCCCGGGCTTCTTCCGGTGGGATCCGCCTTGTGAGCGTTTATTCCCCTTGGAAGTTTTACACGTGGTGGTCGCCATCTTGGCCTACACGTGGCTGGGGTTCTAGCCTGGAATCCTAAGCATCGGGTTTTTCCTTTTGCTGATTTGTATGCCTGAACCTGTGATAAGTAAAGCCTTTTAAAACTGTATCGGATTCCTGAGTGTTCATCCATTCCTCGCCGGCGGAGGTAGAAGGGAACTTCGCTTCCCGGCACTGTCGGGGGACCCGCGGAGCGCCCGACAGATAACATCACGTGTCTTGTATCACTTGTCTTCCTGTTGTTCATCAATTTGCTCAAGCAGGCACCAGTAACATCTCCAACTTCCTGTCGCGTGCTAGTGAGCCCAAGGGCATCTGCTTGCTTCAGGAACATGAAGAGCCACAAACCATTCACTCACGTCATAGGAATAAGGTCTATAATTATTACTGGGTTTTTTTGGCTTTTTGGGTCACACCCCAGCAATACTCAGGGGTTGCTCCTGGCTCTTCGCTCAGGAATTACTCCTGGCAGTGCTCAGGGGACAATATGGGGTGCCAAGGATCAAACCCAGGTTGGCCGCGTGCAAGGCAAATGCCCTACCTGCTGTGCTATCACTCCGGCCCCTTGTTACTGGTTTTGGCATATCAAATATGACACAGGTAGCTTGCCAGGCTCTGCTGTGTGGGTGGGATACTCTTGGTAGTAGGTTCTCAGTTTGTGCATTTACTGATGAATTGCAACAGGGTGAGATCGGCTTTTCTCTTGGGTGGAGGTCTGGTGAGCTGTGGAGTCTGGATGTTGAACATGGTCACCCTCGTGGGGGGGAGGTTCCTCTGGCTTCTTGCGAGGCTCTATTGGGATGGTGGGCCAAGGCTAGAACCTGCCTTCCCTCCAGGATGCCTCATGATCAGCTGAGCACAGGGAGAGCCAGTAGCAGCTCTGCCCCGTGTATCTGTGTCTCTGGTTCAAGCATAACTGAACTTGATATTTCAGAAAACTTAAAATCTGAAAAAAAAAAATACGCCCTTTTTAATGTTTTTTTTTTTCTTTCGGGTCATACCCAGCGACACTCAGGGATTACTCCTGGCTCTTTGCTCAGGAATTACTCCTGGCGGTGCTCGGGAACCATATGGGATGCCGGAGATCAAACCTGGGTTGGCCATGTGCAAGGCAAACGCCCTACCCACTGTGCTATCACTCCAGCCCCAAAACATGACTTTTTAAAGTAAAAACTCTTAGGCTGGAGCAATAGTTCAGCAGTAGGGCACTTGCTTTGCACGGAACTGACTGAGATTCGATGTCTGACACCTCATATGGTCCCCTGAGCCCCACCAGGAGAGATAACTGAGTGCAGAGCCATGAGTAACCCCTGAGCACTGCCAGATGTGGTACGAGGAAGTCTATAAATAAAAATAATAAAGTAAAAACTCTTAGTCACATACTAAACTATGTTCATTGAAATTCACTAGTCTAGTGGAGAGAGATCAAGGGAAAAAGTACAAGTTCTGCAAGAAGTCGGCCAGGGTAGATTCCGTCACCACAGGCTGTCTAAAGTACCACCAGTAACAATTCCTGACCACAAACTTACGGGTAAGGGACTGGAGCAATAGTCCTGCGTGGAGGGTGTTCACCTCGCATGTGGCTGACCTGGGTTCAATCCCCTGCATCCCATATGGTCCCCACACACCGTCAGTAGTAATTCCTGAGTGCAGAGCCAGGAGTAACCCCTGAGCATCGCTGGGTGTTGCCTAAAAAGGCAGGAAAAAAAAAAACCTTAGGGGGTAATCCTAAGCATTGCTATGTGTGGCCTATAAACAATTAACAAAACAAAAAGAACATTCACATGCAAGTAGGGCCAGAGAACGAGCCCAAAGTGCTTAAGTGCAGGTCTAGCGTGCACAGGGTCCTGGTCTGGTCTGGAGGTTTATTTCCTTTTGTTTTCAGGAGCAAGCACCACACCGGTGATGCTCAGGAGTTACTCTGAGCTTTGCATTTAGGAATTACTCCTGGCACTGCTCAGGGAACCATGAGATGCCAGGGACAGAACCCAGGTCAAACGCGTGCAAGGCAAGTGCCCTATCTGCTATACCCTAATCTCTCTGGGCCCGGGTCCTGGTTCTAAATCGGAGTACCATATGTCCCCCGAGCACCACCAGAAAGAGGTCTAGTATCCCCCATATAAGTCAATTTCATGTGTAAGAATGCTGGTAGTACATCAGTATGTGGTAACAATGGAATCAATCTTACCCACATAAAGGGAGTGTATACTTGCCACATTTATCAATACAGCAATGAGTAGGAACATACCACAACCATACAACAGGAAGGCTAAGGCAGCTTGAATCAACCAAGTCAGACACAAAGAGCATGCTCTAGATAGTACTTCTTATACAGAGCTCCAGAATACACAAATTCATCCAGATAACCATATATTGGGATATAACCCAAAGAAATAAAATTTTCAGTTCTTAAAAAAAAAAAAAAAGAAAGAAAAACCTTCCAGAGAAAAATATCCTCCACTATTCCTTATGTTTAAAATATGATGTATTTTCGTTCACTGAGGCAGCATTGGTTTACTACACTCTAAATGAGTGTAGGAGATCTACTTTAATTTGGAGTATTCGAAAACTGGTGCTTAAGAATAGGAGGTGGTCTTAGTCTATTCAGCCTGCTATAATGGAATCACAGAGACTGGGAGCCTTAGATGCATCTGAAATGTATTCTCAGAGCTCTGGAGCTGAAAGTCTAAGGGTGGGGGCCCACGCCTGGGTTCTGGAAAGGAACACTTTTCCAGGTTGTAGACAGCGCCCTTCACCTTACATGTTCAAATGGCAGAGAGCAGGAAAAGGAAGTGAGTTCTCTCATGCAGCCAAGGCCTGTCATGCGACCCCCATTCCTGGTGTCTTGCATTCATTCTAACTCCCCCTCAAAGTGCTGTCTGCTGATACCATCCCACTGGAAGGTGGGGCTTTCACCTGTGAATGTGGAGGGACGCCGGCACCTCTGAAAGATCCATAATGTCCCCAGTGCAAAGGGGAAGCAGATGAGTTTGAGGTAGAGGAAACCAGACAGATGAGAGCTTGGCCAGGAAGGAGAGGAAGGTAGTCACAGAAACCAGAGAAGATCAGCCTGGCCTTGGAAGCATGACGAAAGACGAAGACAGAAGCAAAGAGGTGGGCTGGGACAAGATCATGCTGGACCGGGACAAGACAGCTTGGACTTTGCAGGCTGCTGGCAGGGTTGGGATCTTGGGTAATTTTGAGCACCTCTGAAGGCTGAGGTGAAGGAACTCACCTTAACAGATAGGAATGACTTTGAGGCTTCTTTTGGCTTGTCTTCAAAGAACAAAGTGGGCAGCAGGCAAACAAGAAAGTGGGGGTCACCTGAGACCCTCACATCTACTGGGGATAACTCCTTGGGGTGTAGGGGTGGAAAGAGCCCTGAGTGGCAGATGATGAAAAGCAACAATTGACTGGCCTGGTTGATTGAGATTTTCTCAGAGTGACCCCCAGGCTCCCTGAGCATCACTTGGGGACCCCTCGGAAAGGGACCAGCAAATTAGTGCTGTTTTGAAGGTCCAACAGGCCATCTTAAGACTGAGAACACGGGGGCCGCAATGATAGTCCAGTCAGTAGGGCGTTTGCCTTGCATGCAGCTGACCTAGGTTCAATCCCTGGCATCCCATATGGTCCCCCTGGCACCGCCAGAAGTAATTCCTGAGTGCTAAGCCAGGAGTAACCCCTGAGCATGGCTGGGTGTGACCCAAAATAATCAAAAGACTGAGAATGGGATTGAGTCCGGGACATCAAGAGATCCCCACCTTGCTCAAGCCCTGTCTCCTCAGTGTCCCCCCACACCTCACACAAGCCCTGTCTCCTCAGAGTCCCCCCCACACCTCACACAAGCCCTGTCTCCTCAGTGTCCCCCACACCTCACACAAGCCCTGTCTCCTCAGAGTCCCCCACACCTCACACAAGCCCTGTCTCCTCAGAGTCCCCCCACACCTCCACACAAGCCCTGTCTCCTCAGTGTCCCCCCAAGTCTCAGTCTCTGAAAGAAAGCTGTGCCCTTCCTTTTTCACGTTCTGGGGTGACTGGAGGAGATAATGCCTGGACCAAAAACATGCCAGGCTTGAAGGGGACCCCAAGATGTTCTCCCTTGTGCCCTACAGCTGCAACCCAACCCTTTGTGACATGGCTGCCCTCCGAGGGACCGTACTTGCCCTCCCTTTACCCAGTCACTCCTCTTCCTTCTGCCTCCAAGGTCTTTCTCTGCTTTTCTCTGCCTCCAAGGATGTTCTTTCTCTGCTTTTCTCTGCCCTGACAGATTGAGAGTCCATCCTCAATCCATCAAAAGAAATTTGATCCTTATCAAATTTCTTGTCCTGGGTGACCTCCTCTGCAAGGTTGAATGAAGAGCTGGGGTACCTTCTGTTCTTTACAGGTCCTTTTGGTCTGAGGGCTTTTTTAGCAGTCCCTTATCTTTATTATTTTTTATATTTTTGATGACCACAGAATCAGCCAGGCAGGGTTTTACGGCTCCCATCAGGGTCTCTGGTCCATTTGCACAAACAGTTGAAGAATGAAGTCACCCCAGTGTGCATCTGGGGTTCATTATTCAGATTCAGGGTTTCTTCCAGAGTCCCCAGAAGAAGAAGCTCACATTGGCCCCTCACACCAAGAGGATGTCAGCATGGAACGTTCTACAATATAAGCTGTTGGTTACTCTCATAACTCCTCACTGCAACTTCATTGGCCAGAAATCCCAAAGTTTGTGCTTTGTTCTGACTGCTTCCAAATAGCTCCCTAAATAATTAAGGAATTAGGAAGCCAAGCTTTAAATTCCACTGAAATAGTATTATGTCAACATCAGTTTCCCGATTTTGACAATGTAAATAGCCCTGGGGACTCCAATATGCAGAAAACTCTGTGCCATTTTGAGAGCTTGTGTAGTTACTAAGAAACTATTACAATATGTTTCTTTCCCTTTCCTTTTGCTGTCGCTGCTTCTACAGTGACCATGGGTCACATACACTCACCTGTGACACTTGCACTCCTGGTCACGGTGCTTGCTGGGGTAGGCGGTGACACTTTAGCTTGATGTGCTGGCATGTATTAGGCTGCAGCTCCCAAAGAGCACATGATTTATTATGTCTCCAGGATCCCCCATAGCAGAACCACCAAAATCACACTCAGACCTGTGTGGAGTACCAGGGACTGAACTCAAAGTCTTATAAAATGGATAATAGATCAAGCTCCAGGCCCAAGAGGTTTTCATTTGAAAAATAAACTTAAAAATTAGTTAAGGGGCTGGGCGTGGCCGCGGGTAGGGCTTTGCGCAGCGTCCGGCCTGCCGGCCGGGTTTGATCCCGGCATCCCATATGGTCCCTGAGACCGTCGGAGTAATTCCTGAGTGAGAGCCAGGGTAACCCCTGGCGCCGCAGGTGTGACCCAAAAGAAAAAAATTAGTAAGGACAGGCCAGAAATATAGGACAGAGGTAAGGTGCTTGCCTTGCAGACAGTAGACCCAGACCCACATATGGTCCCTGAGCACAACTGGGAGTCACCTCCAGGCACAGAGCCAGGAGCTCCACTGGGTGTGGCCCCGAAACAAAAAATTCATTAAGGTCGCCCAGCTTTGCAACTCTATAATTGCACCTCTATTCGCTTTAAGAGAGAAACATGCTTTAAGATGATCAAAATGCAAGTCCTATGAAAATCCAGAAGGAAGAAACATGATGAAAAGGCTTCATTGACAGTGCAGGTTTCAAACTCATTACCAGGGCTGCAGTGATAGTACAGTGGGTAGGATGCTTGCCTTACACAAGGCCAACTAGGTTCGATTCCTGACATTCCATAGGGTCCCCCAAGCCCCATCAAGAGTGGTCCCTGAGCACAGAGGCTGAAATGAGTCCTGAAAATGGCCAGGTGTCACCCAAAAACAAAAGATTCAACCCCATTACCCCAGAAGCTGAGTGGTTTGTATGTTCCCTGGGTCTGGTGTCAAAGGTTATCTGGTATTCTGGGATTCTCAGAATGCCAGAATACTAGCTAGCCATGAAGCTGACCAGTCCTGGGATCCTCCCCCTGCTCCCAACCTAAAGCGTGAAAGGTTCACTGGACCCAAAGGGCCGCCATCTTTCTATTACTCCTATAATCCTTGGCACAAAAGTCCAGAAACTCATGCCTTACTGAGCCATGGTGCTGCCGTACTGTGACTCGCCTGCCAGAGTTTGCACTGACAGGACGCTTTTGAGCCCTTGGCCTCCCTTATCTCTATTTTTTCTCATATCAGGATCAAATGCTCATATCTGATCCACTACAAAGGCTGCCGTCCTGCACCAGTCACTTTCCAGGTGTTCTGCCCATTGGAGCTGGTCTCCCCCCCCCAGAACCCCTCCTTTCCAGCCCTCCTGGAAAACCACTGTCCCAACACATCTGAAGTCAAATAACGTATTCATGAAAAACAAGCCCATCTTTATGAGCCGGAGAGGGAGCAAGACAATCATTCCTGCCTTCTCCTGAGCATATGAAAAAATAAGCTTAACCAACCCTGAGATCAATGATAAATATCTTTGAAAGATGCCTGAGTCAAATAGCATTTGTTCATCTCTGTGTTCGTAGAAATTACCATGCATGCACCTGAGATTAAGCAGGAAATCCGCTAAACAAATAAACCCAACATCATGAAATTCAGACTTAGAGATCGCCCCCTCTCTGTAAGCAATGTCCAATGCAGAATCTGATTTTGTCTTCAAAGAGCCCCCAAAGGTTCTTATCTTTGTTATCTTTCCATACTGTTAACAAAAATATGACATCTTTGAAAAAGATAAAACATTATTCCCAAAGCTAAAACAGAAAAGGCTTTGAACTACTTAGAGATAAATCAGCTCCTAGTTACCAATAAATCAAAAAGAAGAGAGACGATTTCAAACCAAGTCAGCCCCTCTAATATATTCCAGTGCTAATTTCCAATTCAGCTTTATAATCCACACATATACATTCAAATTCTGCCGAAATGTCACACAAGCCACTGTTGAAAGCATTTTTTATTTCTCTAAGGAAGAAACAAGGTCATCAGAGAAGAACCGCAAGTAAACGGCTTGCCTCTGATTCAGATAAATAAATAGTACAAGTCCCATATATGTCTGGGTTATACATGGGATATATATATCCTGGTTCACCAAAATGGTTTTCCTTGCAAGTGTATGCAGAATGTCTCAACTTCATTTAAATGGGAGAGTCAGGCCTGTGGCTCAGTGGTCACGTGTGTGCTAGTATATATGAGACCCTGGGTCTGACTCCCAAGCACTATAACAAATAGAAATTCTGACTTCTAAAGAGGGTTGGGGGCTCCAGTCCTTCATTCGTGGAATCTGATGTTTCTCTGGGGAGACTCTGATGGAACTAAGGTAAATTATAAGCTGCCCAGCTGGAAGTTGGAGCAATATTTAGTGATGTGTGGAAAACACACAAAGACATGCACACACGTGCACATGTGCATGCATGCACACACACACACACACACAGATACCCACCCATGCACACAAGCTCCCATGCCATTGTGTGCTTACTGGCTGTTGAGAATTGTTTTGTCTTCTTTTTGCAATAACCAAACTTGAATTTATTCCTACTGGAGAGTGCGTAGTTCCTGGATTATCCAAGACCCTCCTCCTTTTCCTTACATGTCTTCACAGTCATAATTCAGATATAATTCATCCGCCAGACAATTTACTCACATAGAGACTGCGCCCATCAATGGTGTTTTAAGGTAAGTCATAGAATTGTACAACCGTTCTTGCAAGTGTACATTTCCATGGCACCCCCTCAAAAAGAATTCCCGTACTCATACACAGTGCTCATTCTTCAGCCCCCAGTTCCTGGTGAGCACAAATGTACCTTCTGTCTCCATGGATCCTAGATATGTCATGTCGCTGGTATCATGGAGGCAGTCTCTGTACACTGGCTTCATCCTCTTACTGTTTTCAAGCTATAACCAACCTATCACAGCATCTGTTTCATTTCTGCTTATGGATGAGCCCCATCTGAGTGTTTATTCATCAGTAGATGAACATTTGTGTTGCTCTCTGGCTTACTTTTTTTTAAAGGCTCCTTCTGTTGTGGAATGGAAAGCAGCTCCCAAAGGGACAAATCTGAGACAGGAGAACATCTAGAAAATCCTTGCAAAAATCCAGCCAAGATCTGGATCCTCCTAGCATGGAAAAGTCAAATGTGGCCACATTCCCATTTGTTTGTACATAACCCACATTCCTGGCATTTTCATTTATAAACCATTACTACAATGATTTCAGCACCCTTTGGTCCGCTTCTAAGGTCACACACTGAAACCGCTGATGTGAACACTGACATCTATCCAGCTCACCAAGCTTTAGTGTTCCCAGTCTTGGCCTGCATGGAGCAACCAAAAGCTGTAAGACAAGAACTCCACTATGTCTCTTCAGTTTTACCGAGATGATTTCACAGCCTCAGCCTCTGAAATTATTTCAAGTTAGGGGCCGGAGCAATAGCCCAGCGGGTAGGGCGTTTACCTTGCACAAGGTCGGCCTGTGCTGGCCCAGGTTCGATCCTCGGCATCCCATATGGTCCCCGAGCACGGCCAGGAGTAATTCCTGTGTGCAAAGCCAGGAGTAACCCCTGAGCATTGCCGGGTGTGACCCAAAAAAAAAAAAAGCAAAAAAAAAAATAAATAAATAAAATAAAATTATTTCAAGTTCAACGATGATCCACTTTCTGGAGTTATTTTCTAGACCATATTTTCCTAATAACACCGCTAACTAGAATTCTGTTGCTGTCTTCTTGCCTGGCACACTAGCTGAAATGTCAAAAAAAAAAAAAACAGGATTTGAAAAGCTTTTCTTCTGTGGAAGGTACTTCTCCGTCACAAGGGACAGCTCACTTGATGCGAACACCATCACAAGGGCACTGTCTTTGTTAGACTAAATTGTTGTTGTCGTGCATATTTCAAGAGTTTTAAGCTGTTGAATATCAATAGGGGCAAGAGGAAGCAGAGATTTATGTAACAGATTTTTATAGATGTGTTTAACCCTCACAGCTGCCTGGCAAAGGTGGCCGTGAGGAACAGAGATTTTGTTCTACTGAATTAACACTGAAGTTGGTCAACCATTTGGAGAACTAAGTGTCAGAAGAACCTAGAATTCCCTGCAAGATGGACAGAGGGAAGAGTTGGAAGCCTAGAGGAAGATACGAGTCAAGGAAGCTGGGCATTGCAAAACTGAAGAGTGATTTCGAGAGAGAATCCCCAAGTGTGGAGAAAGGCGAGGATGCAGAGAAATGACGAGGGTTAGGATGTTGGTTCTTCCTCGGGAGAGGGCCCCTTTTGCTCTGGTCGCCCCTTGGAATCATCAGTAAAGTCTAGCTCATTGACTCAAAGTCTGAACGTCCTCTACAGCTCTGGGAAACTGCACATTTGGTTTCTGTAGAATTTGTCAAGAAACAGAACTTTCCCCTCTTCCCTTCTCTGTATTTTTATGGCCACTGTTCCAAGTCCAGGACACATGAGACAGTGCTCAAACACTTGGCTCCAGTGTCCTCTGGGTGTCACACAGTTGTCGTGACACCAGAGGATCACAACCTCAATGCTAGGACAAAATTCATGGCCTCACACATGCCAAGCAGGGGGCTTGACCAGGGGCTTGACCACGTATGGAGCCACACTCCCAGACCTAAAATGACAATTTCCATGAAATGATATCGAACAAGAGTGAATAATGTGTTTCCACTTTGGTAAGAAGTGTTTCTTTTTGTCTCACAATGTTTTAACAAAATACTGTCGGGGCAGGAGCCAGAGTGATAGTCTAGCAGGAAGGGCGTTTGCCTTGCAAACAGCAGACCTGGGTTCGATTCCCGGCATCCCATAGGGTCCCCGAGCATCACCAGAAGTAATTCCTGAGTGCAGAGCCAGGAGCAACCCCCTGAGCATTGCCGGGTGTGACCCAAAAAGAAAATTAAAAAGAATGTTGGGGCAGGAGAGATGGTACAAGCAGATAGACAGGGCACTTGCCTTACAAGTAACCAAACTATCCCAAGTCCAGGAAGGCATCCCAGCAGCAGGGTATTTGGCTGGCATATGTGAGACCCTGAGTTAAATCTCTGGCACCCCTTTCCATATCCAGGAAGGCGGGGGATACCAGGGTGGTGCGTTGCTTGTGCGGCGGCTGTGCCGGGGTTTGATGGGTTAGACCGCATCCCATAGGTCCCAAACGGGGGTTCCTGGGGGGGGGAAAAAAAAAAAAAAGGAAGTGAGGAAAAGAAAATAATTTTCCCTGAAACCTGCCAGTTGACAGCAACACATTTTGTGGGTTAGGAATTTGAGACCACTGAGCTGGCCCCTCCACAAAGGGTCAGACATTGCAACGCAGGTGCCAATTCATTTCATATCAAGGAACCACCCAAACACACACACGCCAGCCAGAGAGATAATGCGTGAAGCAAGGTCTTTCCCTGCACATCATCACTTGGTCAATCAGGCTCAATTGCTGTCACCACACATGGTTCCCTATGCCCGTTTAGAGAACAATTCTGAGTACAGAGCCAGAAATAGCCCCTGGGACACCACTGGGGTAGGACCTGACCCACATCCCTGCCCTCTTCCACCTACCCACTCCACCTCCCAACCCCCAAAAATCCAAATGCACAAACAAGGTCAAAAGTCTTCAGGATTCAGTTCCTCACACAGAGGGTGCCTTGATTCTGGCCCATGGACCCCTCCCAGGAACTGCCTCCAACATGGCAGCTGGTCTCCCCAGAGCAAGTGATGAGGTAATGGAGTGTGGGGGCCAGCAAGAAGGAAGGCCCCCTCTTTTGTCACTTTGTCTCTGAGCTGAGTTGAATTCCCAGCACCACATTCCCTGCTCTAGTACCTTGGTGGAGTCTCCCTGGTGGCCTCTGATCCATGGGTGTGGCTTCTATCTCTTTAAAAATCACGATCACGATCTTCCCGTTGATCATCTATTTGCTAGAGCGGGCACCAGTAATATCTCCATATGTCCTGTCTCATGCCAGTAGAGCCAGGGGGCATCGGCTTGCTACAGGAACATAAGGAGCCTCAAACCATTATATTAGGTCATGGGAATGACCTAATATAATTGTTACTGGAATTTGGCATATCAAATACAACACGAGAAGCTTGCCAGGCTTGCCGAGCGGGAGGCAAACTCTTTTAAACACCTCCAAATAAAGCATTTATTGATGAGCCGCACAGCCGCTTGCGGCCGGGGAGCCGGGCTGTGATGGGCTGGTCTGCTGGGTGGAGTTCTGACGAGAGGGAAGTTCAAATGTGGAAAATGGCAGCACCCATGGAGTGAGGGGAGGGGGGTTGGTCTGGCTTGTTGTGAGGCTCTGCCGAGGTGGTGGGCCAGGGCTAGAACCTGCCATGCCTCCCGATTGCCTCATGAACGGCTGTGAACAGGGAGAGCAAGGAACAGCTCTGCCCCATGTGTGAGAGTCTCTGGACCAGCATACCTGGGCCGGATTGAGGAAAAAGCTGCTGCAGGGTGGGTGTCGATGATCCGGGCTGTGATGGGCTGGTCTGCTGGGTGGAGTTCTGACGAGAGGGAAGTCCAAATGTGGAAAAATGGCGGCGCCCGTGGAGTGAGGGGGATGGTCTCTTTAAAAATAAAGAAATAAATGACTTTGATTCCAGTCCAGACTCTGAACTACCTGGGATGCAAAAAGCTAACTGTGGAAGAGTCCACAGCCTAAACCATAAGCTAGGCAGTTTGATCAGAGCTTTTAAAGAGTATAAAAGCAAAAAAAACAAAACAAACAAACAAACAATAAAATGCCCCTTGGGACCAAGCAGGCATGCCAGGGCCCTGGAAGTGGGTTTCTAATCAGCCTGGAGAATCTCCAAGGAGCTTCTAAAACAAAGATTCTGTTTTGGAGAGGAGGTCTGTTTGCCTCGGGAGTGATCTGTGCTCACCCCCCACCGCAGCGCCTCAGAGAAGAGTCCCTAGGGCTTGGACAAAGGCTCACATCAGAACCAGCAGAAGCAGCTACAGCCTCTTTAAGTGGTTACTGGGAAGTTGGGTGCCAGACCCTGGAGAGACGAGTTTGGGGTTGGCCATAGGATGCTCCAAGAACACTAAGAAAGAATAAGAATAAGCTAAGAAAGAATAAGCTCATGAGATTTGCAGCAACCGGGATGGAATTGGAAGCTCTAATCTGAGTGAAGTCATTCAGGAGAGGGACAGACACAACACAATGGCTCTCATATGGGGTCTTAAAAGATACACATCAAGGGGCCAGAGCGATAGCACAGCAGGTAGAGCATTTGCCTTGCACACAGCCGACCTGGGTTTGATCCCGGGGATCCAATAGGGGTCCCCCAACACTGCCAGGAGTAATTCCTGAGCAAAGAGCCAGGAGTAACCCCTGAGCAAAGGCAACATACAGGAATAATGAATCTGCACAATTGAGTTGGGGGGTGTGGGAGGGAGAGAGAGGGGGTTTTGGGGGGATGGGGCTCTTGGGGGAAAAGTGAGTGTACGACGATGAGGTGGAGTTTCAATTATATGCCTCATTAATGGTACTGCAAACCACAAAATCTCAGCTTAAAAATTTTTTCCTTCAATAGAATGATGCAAGAATGCTGGGTCTTGAGGTAGGGCTGGGAGAGGGGTGGGGAAAGCTATAATAGCAGCTTCCCAGGGGATCGGTTACTGGGGCTCAGCCACGCCGCTCATTGTCTGCGGCTTTCATTCTCTCCTTCTGGCGGCTGAGTAATGGGCAGGAGCTGCGTGGGGTGCGGTGGTGGCCACTATTGTGGTCTCCACGCCAACAATAAGGAGCGAAGCCCCCTGCCTGTGTGACAGCCGGAGTGACCTTTAAGGAAAGTCGTGTGACGAGGCGAAACTGGATGCCACTTAGGGAATGGGTTTGATAAGAGCAGGGTCTGAACCAACGCCGGTCACACAGAACTGAGAACTCTGCAGCCGGGATCTGGGCTTCCTGACCACCCGGTGCTAAACCTGAGGCGGTCAAGTGGGAACAGCCGGAACAGGACCCAGGCTGGGTCTCTGGATTCAGGCTGAATGACTTGGGTGCCTGGGGCCACAGTCCCAACAAGGAGAGCCCCTGAGGGTCGGAGGAGTAAATCTCACAGGTCTGATGGGAGGCAGCTCCAGAACAGGCCCAGGGCTCAAGGCAAAAACCTTGAGCTATTTCCCTCTAATCCTCTGTGTTGAGGCAGTTTGCAAATACAGTTCTGGCCAGGGCAACAATGCAGGGGTTAAGGTGTTTGCCTTGCACGTGGCCATTCACAGTGTGAATCCCAACAGCACACATGGGTCGCTGAGCTCTGCCAATACTGACCCCTGAGCACAGAGCCAGGAGTAAACACTGTGAGATGTGGGCTCACCCCCACACACACACACACACACACACACACACAAAAAACACACACACACATCACACACACACACAAATAAAAACCTCCAGGGGGTAGGTAGGACAGAGGGAAAGTGCTTACTTTGCATGCTACAAACTGGGATTAGATTCCTCACACCATACATCATCCCCTGAGCACTGCCGGGAGTGATCCCTGAGCACAGAGCCAGGTGCAAATCCGGGCCACAGCCAAGGGTGCCTCCATCCCCAAATATGGGAAATAAGTGAATGCGGAAGTTAAGGGCATGGTTAAACCTCAAGTGGTGCATCACTTGGCAGAAACACTTCACAAAGGGCTGTTGCACAGAGTCAGAAGCTGGGGGGGGGGGAGGAGCCTGAAGCACGCCGCTCTTTCTGTTTTCACAAGCAGCCCTGCAGGGGAGTGTGATAAGGACTGCAAGGGTCTGTCGGTTTTGCTGCCATGACAAATAACCCCCCCAAAATCTCCACGATTTGACCATAGTCACATTCATTTCTTGTCCATGAGTCTTCCGGCTGGCTGTGGCGCTAGCAGGTAGGTACCCATGTCCCCTCGTGGAAAAAAAGCAACCACCAAGAGGCCAAAGGAAATCGTGTGAGCTCATGAGAGATTCTGCAAGCAGGACGCGTCAGACAGCTCAGCCCAGAGGGAGCAGCCCGGGAAGAGAAGCCAAAGACTTTACCATGTCGTAGTAAAAGGAGTGCACAGACGAGCTGGCGGCTCCCCCTGGGCCAGTCCACAGACTAGCACAGATCCACAGGTGGAAGCATGGCTTGATCGCTCCAAGGGATAAGGCACATTCCGCACAGTCCCCTGGGCACCACCAGGATCGACTCCCGAGCATCAAGGCCGGGGCAGCCCCCTGAGGATGACTGCAGGCACAGCTAGCCCCCCAAACAAACAAACAGTTGAAAGGCACTGATGTGGCCTTGACACCCCAGCAGAGAGCCTGAGCGTCCTGGCCCCAGAGGGGCTGGCTCAGGGCGGAGTTGATCAGGATGGTCCTTCCCTCCGGACTCCCTCAGCTGCTCCAGCTCCTACGAGGTCAAGATGGTGGAGGAGGTGGGTGAGGAGGCAGCTTTGGCTGCCGGAGAGCTGCACCTCTTTCCGGGATCAGAGAGCCCAGCCCCTTTTTGGAAACATTCAGCTCTCGGGCGGAGAGATAGAATAGTCTACAGTGAACAGAGCATGGGCCGGAGCGATAGCACAGTGGGGAGGGCATTTGCCTTGCATGCGGCCAACCTGGGTTCAATCCCCGCATCCCATAGGGTGCCCCCAGCACCGCCAGGATTAATACCTGAGTGCAAAACCAGGAGTAACTCCTGAGCATTGCCAGGTGCAACCCAAAAAGAAAAAAATAAATAAAATGAACAGATGTAGTTCAGCATCTCAGGAATTGCTGGCATTCAGAGAGTGGAACTCGCTGCCCTGTTTTGCTCGGACACTGCCAACACTTCTGACCTCACCACAGGCTTTACGACCCACCTTACTGCTCGGGTCCCACAGTGCTGGGATGACCCACCCGGTTGTGCCAAGGTTGTCTTCAGGGCTGCCCCAGCAATGCGCAGGGACATTGGAGTGCCAGAGATTGAACCCAGGCGGGTGCCCCAACCATATTTTTCATGTTTGGGGGCCACACCTAGTAATGCTTAAGAGGTTACTCCTGACTCTTCACTCAGGACTTTCTCCTGGAAGGTTTGGGGGACCATATGGGGTGCTGGGGATCAAAACCCACACGGAAAGCAGATGCCCTCCCCACTGCACTATCACTCTGGCCCCAGAGATGTTTTTGAAGACTTCCAGAGGCAGAGAGGCCAAAGAGCTTCTAAGGACAAAGGAACTCGTGGTGGGCAAATAGTTAATTCCATCCGCTGTGTTGGGGCTCACTCCCAAACTCATGTCTTCAGGAAAATCAGGTGACTGACCATGGAGCTACCCTCTGCAGTACCTGAGTGGCCCTGAGGCCCAGGGCTTCTGCAAAAAGGACATAGCTGAAGGCTATATTCAAAACAGTTTCTAAGCAGAAGGGCTGAAGGGTCCGGAAGGTTCAGAACCGTGGCCAGTTAGCCTCCAGCACCCCCAAGCCCCCAGTCCCCTACACCCAGCAAGAGTTGGCAGAGACAGAAGCTGGGACTCCAACAGGAGGGTGACATTGAGAGGTGACTGGGGGCCACTCTGCCACGTGAGCCACCACTTTTGCTGCACACAAACGACTGTGCATTTGCAGCCGAGACCCCGGGGGTCCTGCAGGGCAGAAGCTAGATTTGTCTTTGTGCCTGAGGCGGTCACCAATTATCCCTGCTGCGAGGCCGCCGGCCTCCCGCCAGCCGAGAAGGTGACAGGATTTACGGAATTGCTCTCTGATCTGACTTTTATTAGCCGAGAGAAAGGGCCACCACCCAGGAGGACTCAAATCCTGACTCCCAGAGAGGGCCTGAGACCAGCGTCCATACGCTCTTGGGCTCAGCCCCTCATCTGGGAAATGGAAACTGTAACAACAAGCACCTGGCAGGGTCCTGAATGCGGCGGCAGGGGGAGTATCAGCCCAGCCTTGGCAGAGCCGGCTCAGCCAGAACCACCGGGTCATCGGAGCTGGGAGGAGTGCTTTGGAGCTGAAATGTTAAAATCGCACCCAAGGGGAAAACTCCCCTGGGACCAGCAGGATGAAGGCTGACCCAGGAAAGAAGTCATCAACTGTGACTTTGGGCTGGGAAGAAGGCACACCGACAGTGCTCAGGGCTCACTCCTGGCAGTGCCCATCTGCCATACTGAGGGTAGACTCTACCACCTCCCCTTCCCGCACTCCAGCCTGGCCCAGAGCAAGCACTTTCGTTGTCCTCTGCCCTCAGCTCCCAGGCTCTATCCCAGGCTGATAGACGGCGGGGACCCTAAATCAAGGCTTGCTGGGAGGAATCTGCCGATGGACTC
>JAJIBD010011632.1:0-32076 GCA_021461705.1 Cryptotis parvus | reverse complement strand
ATTTTAATATTCACATGATCAATATTCACATGATCAATATTCAATGGCATCTGGTTGATTTGGTATCAACCAGATGCCATTGGGCTACATTGGCATGTGATAGGGTCCAATGGAAATGTTACATTGGTGCCCGCTTGAGCAAATCAATTAATAATGGGATTCAAGTGATCAAGTGATCAATATTCAAATAATCAATGTTCACATGACAAGTCAGTCCCAGAAAAGTATTAATGAACATAGTGGGAAAGTAGTGTCATGTTAGGGGAGCCAGAAAGACATAATTTGGGTTCTAGATGTCTAGGCTGAATACGGGTAGACTATACTGGTTCTTAAAGGGAACATGGTGAGGTAGACATCTCATAGGTGAAGAAACTGAGAACTAGAAGATTAAGTAACTTTTCACAGTCACACAAAAATACATTTTAGATATAAATGAGTTCTAGAGTATTGTCACTGGGTGAAATCTACCACCAGTGTGTGAGAGTCAGAGGTGAGATAAGACAGGAAATGGAACAGTGTGCTAATAATCAATGGAAATGATAATACCAGCCTAGAACTGAGCATTGAATATAAGCAAAGGGATATACATGACAACCTTTAAATTTATGTATTGCAAGCCACAATGTATAAAATAAGGGAGAGAGAGAACACATGAGAGAGTGGATAGAGTGAGAGAGAGAGGAGAGGGGCAAAGTGCCCGCAATAGAGGCATTCTGGGGAGAGGAGGGAAAACGGGATCATTGGTGATGGGAAGTGGGCACTGGTGGAGGGATGGGTGCTGGAACACTGTATGACTGAAACCCAAACGTGAACATCTTTCTAATTGTATATCTCATGGTGGTATAATAAAAAGTAAATAAATAAAAACAAACAAACAAAAGTTCAAGTGTTTGGAGTTTGTCATATCCTGTCCACTCAGAACTTTCCCTTTTATGTTTTTATATCTTGCCATTGTTGCAAGTCTCTGGGCATTGATGGGTTGCTATAGAAAGGAAACTAATGTTTAAAATTTATTTTTAGGTTTAAACCACAAAGTCTTATTTGAACTGACGATAAAATGCTTTGATGAAAGTGTGTTGGTTTGTCCATTGAATCTAAGTATACTCCACTCTGTTTCAAAGATAACCCTTGGATGAAGAATAGGGAACCATGTCCTTATTAGAAATTTGATGTGGCATATTAATCATTAATATGTCACTGGCTGTTTCATCAATGTTATTCAGGAGCAAAAGTTCTTTGCTGGTTTGCACTTAGGTTTTTTTTTTAATCAAGATGTCTGTTAATGGGAGAAAATGAGGGAGAAAAAGGAAAACCGAGAGTCTATACTCCTTCTGTCTCTGTTTCTGCTTCTGTCTTTCTGTCATTTTCATCTCCTCGACCTCTTCGTCTCCTGATAACCATGTCACTTCTGTCCCACTTCCCATTACATTCAGCTGTTTGTGTGGATATAGCCCATGAAGATAAAATTCCCCAAAGTCAAATGGCAATAAAGAGAAATATGATGTTGGGGGATCAAAAGTTTGTTGCTGGGGATCCAAATCTAATCAAGAGAAAGGGATACAGGTTTATTTGTTTGGTTATTTGCTTTTACAATTCTACTAAGCCTAAGTCTAGAGGGACAAGCGGAAGTATAGTTAGTTTAGTACTGGATTCCCAGGACTAAAAGCATGCAGTAGATGCTAAAACATAACCTATGCTTTTTAGGTTAAAAGGAAAATAAACAAGTGCACACCAGCTACAATTCTGTTGACTTCAAATACTATTGTTTTCTTAACTTTGTGCTTGACATGCTGATTAGCATTCAGTCTAATGCTAATGGTGTGATAATCAGGACTCCGGAAGGCTACACCATTCCACCATTAGGGTTTGATAGTGTCCTTGCCTTGCTGTTGCTGCTGTTGAGCATGACAAGTCCTTATCCAGGTGTAGGTGAGGTGGGACAAAGCTCACAGAGAAAAGGAGACGAGAATGAGCACTGGAACAAATCCTTTTAGTAGGGGCTATAGAGTTTAGAAAAAAATGTCAAACAATACACAGTAAATGACTAGTTTGATTAGAAACCAAAAGGACTTTTGACAGGTTAGCTGGTCTCAAATTCTTCTATGAATTATGCTCTAATGTTCTTCTCCAGGAAACAGCTCAGAATTAATTCTTGAAATCCCAAATGAGAGCTTCAGTCAGCAGGACCTTTCTAAGAGCTGATCAAATGTGGAGTAGGGGCTTTGACTCTTAGGTAGTACACTATTAACTAAGGTAAAACATTTTTAACTGTTTTTGAATTTTACAACTCGAGTGGCCTATAGACAAACTTCTCACCTCTAAGAAAAATCCTAATAAAGTACTCAAGTCCAGAGACTCACCGGTAAGGACAATGTAGCCAGTCTTCTTATGGTAAAAGTTCATGCAGAGATACTTGCAGAAATGTTATGGACTATTAGAAATTAACCATTCAAGTAATATCACATGTATTTTATTTTCTTATTTATTTTGTCCTTGGGCCCAACCAAGCTGTGTTCAGGGTTTCCTTTTAGCTCTGTTCTCAGTGATCACACCTGGAAGTGCTCAGGGGGACCATATGAGGTGCTAGGATCACAACCAGGCCAGACAATGTGAAAAACACTCCCTACCTGCTTTACTATCTCTCAAGCCCCTAGATTAAAATATATAACAATAGAATTCCATATACTTTGATATGAATACATTTCAATATACTCACCTCTATGTAAATGTTGTACACTGCATGCTGCATGAAAGACCAGTTTTCCCGTTGATTGCACTGCTATTTATTTATGTGTCCAATAATAAGACTTCAGATCTAATTATTAATTTAAAAGTGCATCACCCAAAAGTAACTGTTGAGTCTGATTAATTTTAACAGGAATGAGGCACCGAATTAAATATGAAATGCAAATATACACAAAATGCAAATACACACCCAAACTGACAAACTTGCTAATTGCTCTGGCTTTTAAGAAAAGTTGCTGTGAGACAAGATACAAGAGAAAAAAATTGCAATTAGTTGTAGGCTGTCTTTGTCCCAGGCTTGATGCAAACAGGTTAGGGTTATAATCTGTTGCATATACACATAAAAACCTGACTTTTGAAGATGAAGACAATGAGAATGTTAAAGCACCCTAATCTCCACCTATAATTTGTATAGAATTAAATGTAAAGCATTTTTTTTTCTATCTTAAAAATAGAGCTCTGAGAATGGTGAGATACTGAAACAGCCAACAATGACATGGTATTTATGAATTCTTTTGGCAACAATGAAAAGCAAAAAACAAATAGTAACTTTCTTGGGAGCTTCAAGATAACTTGACCATTAAAACAAGAGAACTGTGTCAACTTAGAATAAGGTTTTAGTCATGAATTCCAGACGACCTCTAACATTAGCCTTTTTCTCTTTCTGACTTTTGTCTGATTTTGGATCACATGCAGTAGTATTCAGAGCTTACCTTTGGCCCTGTGCTCAGGGTTCACTCCTGGAAGGATTCAAGAACCAGTTGTGGTAGCAGGAATTGTGGCAGGAATTGAACACCAGCTAGCTGCACAGAAACCAAGCACCATAATAAAAAGTACTCTCTCTCTCTCTAGATCTTTCTTTTCCATTTATTAGCTATTTGAATGAAGACTGAAAAGACACATGAAGCAAATTTAAAATGAATCAAAGCTAGGAGAGATATTAGGCTTGGAGTATTGGATAATATGCTACATAATGAAATGAAGATTCAAAGACTATGTTGAAGACTAGAATTAAGAAACCAAAGCAATAAGATTAAAACTAAGAAATATTTTAGTGGTTATCATAATGTTATATATATACAGATGTTGATAAAAAGCTGTACACCTGACACCTACCTATGTTCATCACTCATGTTAGTTCAATGAATCAAAAAATTAGGAGACCAAAACAATTCTTCTTTCAAAAATTTTATTATACCACTTGAGATATACAATTACAAAGCTGTTCATGATTGAGTCTCAGCTACACAGTGTTCCAGCACCCAGCCCTTCACCATCCTTCCAATATTCCAAAATTCCCTCCCCCTCCCTCAGCTTGTGTCTATGGTAGGCATTTCACCTTCTTGTTCTCCCTTGCTCTTCTTGTTCTTCTCTTCCTCTTCTTTCTTGTTCTTGTTCTTCTTGTTCTTGCTCTTGTTCTTGTTCTTGTTCTTCTTGTTCTTGTTGTTCATCTTGTTCTTGTTCTTGTTCTTGTTCTTGTTCTTGTTCTAGTTCTTGTTCTTGTTCTTCTTCTTCTTCTTCTTCTTCCTTCCACATTGTGGCTTGCAGTACATATATTTAGGGGTTATCATGTATATCTCTTGCCTATATTCAATGCTTAGTTCTAGAAAAGCACAATGATTTTGTCCTGAATTTTATTTTTCAGTAGCAAAAATTTCACTCCATTATACTGAAATTGCCCCAAATGAACATATAATTTATATATTATTCTTTTACACATGAGACAATAAACTAATGTCTTTTATTGTCTTTAGCCTTGACTGTCTTTAACAGATTAAGAGAAAAATATAAGGGTTAATATGACTCTAGATTTCAAACATATGTTTACAACTGTCTAGTGTATAATACCTGATTTGAGTGTTTCTTAAGCATCACTTGATCAGTTGATCACTTGAATCCCGTTATTCATCAATTTACTCGAGTGGGTGCCAGTAACATTTCCATTGGACCCTATCACGTGCCAATGTAGCCTAATGGCATCTGGTTGATTCAGAAATATGAAGAGCCTCAAATCGTTCCTTCCAGGGTCTTGACAAGGAAGTCTGACCATCTTGTAGGTGGGCGGCCACGTGATCTTTTGACATCTCGTGGGATCCAGTCGGTAATGGCTCTAGTCCAGCGGTTGTCTACAAATCGCATTACATGTCCAGCCCATCTGATTTTTGATGCCTTGGCAAACGAGACAGCGTCCCGATTCTGGAATAGCGACGGAGGTCAGAACTCCGGATTCCTTCTCTCACTTGAGTGAGGCGTGATATTCCAAGCATAGCTCTTTCGATTCCTCTCTGGGAAACCCGAATAGCATTCTCATCCTGCTTTCGTAGGGCCCAGGTCTCTGAGGCGTATGTTAATGCAGGGAGAATGGTGGGAGTCTAGAGATGTGCCCGGAGCAGGAGGTTCTTTGTCCTTTTAGCTATTTCTTCAATGCCTTTGAAGGCATTCCATGCAGCTCTCTTCCTCCTGCGCAGCTCAGGTTTTAGGTCCTTCATCATGTTGATTTCTCGACCTAGGTACACATAACTGCTGCATTCAGAGATGTTTATTCCATTGAGAGTGAATGGGGTCTCTGAAACTAGTTCATTCTTCATAAACATTGTTTTCTTCAGATTCAGCTGTAGACCTATCTTTCCACATTCTCGGTCGAAGTGAGCCAGCATTTGTGCTGCTTGGCTAATGTTTGGTGTTATTAGAACGATGTCATCAGCGAGCGGAAGTAGTGTAGTTGCTGACCATCTATCTTCACTCCCATTCCTTCCATTCTAATTGTTGCATGATGTTCTCGAGGGTGGTGCTGAAGAGTTTTGTCAAAATGGTATCACCCTGTCGAACCTGTCAAACATGTTTGTCAGCCTTACAAACATGGCCGTCAACATTGATTCATTTGAGTGCCTAAAAAACCAAATAGGACGATTACACTTGAAGAGATGTGGACCACTGCCAGCAATTTCTATCTTCATTGTCTACGCACCAACATCCACATACAAAGAAGATGAAATTGAGAACTTCTACATGGAATTGGAGGAGTTCTATAAAAAAATTCACACCTTCTACATGATCATAGTCGGTGATTTTAATGCCAAGATAGGACCAAGAAGATTGGCTGAAGAACTCCACATCGGGACCCATGGCCTAGAATGGAACGAACAGGGTGAGAGACTATCTGAGTTCATCATGTCCACCAAGACCATTCATGGGAACTCCACAGTTCCAGAAGGCTGAAGCGAAACGTTGGACATGGGACTCTCCTGGCGGACAGTTCCACAATGAAATTGACCACATCATCATCAATCGACGGTTTTGTCTGACCGATGTAGCTGTCGTCCCCAAATTCCAAACAGGATCGGACCACTGTCTCCTTCGTGCAAAATTCTACTTCCCGCAACGGAGAGAAAAGGCTGCAAAGTTTAAGAGAACTCCCAAAATGACCACCAACTGGGAACTCTTTGGCACCATTGCAGCAACATGGGAAGATACCATCATTGACGACATCGATGAAGAATACAACCGACTGGTTCAGCACCTCCATGATTGTGCGAAGAATGCTGAGAGAGAGAAAGACACAATAGGACACTTGTCTTCAGAAACTCTTGAGCTCATTCACCAACGTGGCAAGGCGCGAGCCTCAGGAGACCAAATGCTAACGTCCAAGCTTGCTAAATGGTGCAGAGAAGCGATAAAAAGAAGACCTCAAAGACAGAACAGCAGAAATACTGGAAGATGCAGCAGAAGCTGGGAAGAGCATTCTCACTGCCCGCCTGTCCTGCACCAACTATAAGACCAAGATGACTTCCCTCCGATGCCCTGATGGATCTATCACATCTTCCAGAAAGGCAATGGAGAAGATTATCCAGGACTTCTACTCAAATCTCTTTGATATCCTCATCCACCTGCCCACATACCAAATTCCATAGGATGGATATGTCATTCCCAATATTCTCCCTTCTGAAATCCGACATGCCATTTCGTCTGTAAAGAAGGGAAGAGCACCAGGCCCAGACAAAGTCACACCCGAACACCTGAAGAATCTACCGTCGGTAGTCATCAATACACTAGCTTGGCTCTTCACACGCTGCCTGTCCGAATGCAAGGTGCCCTCCCAATGGAAAATCAGCAGTACAGTTCTACTGTTCAAGAAGGGAAACATTCATGACATCGGCAACTATCGCCCCATCTGCCTGTTGTCTGTCATCTACAAGCTGTTTACACGAGTCATCCTGAACAGGATTAGCAGAACACTAGATGAAGGGACAACCCTGCGAGCAAGCAGGCTTCCAATAAGGATTCAGCACAATCAACCATATCCACACAGTAACCAAGTTCATTGAGGTTTGTAGGGAGTACAAGATGCTACTCTGTCTCACGTTCATTGATTTACAGAAAGCCTTTGATTCTGTGGAGACTGAAGCAGTCGGCGAAGCCCTAGCCAAACAGGGTGTTCAAGCCCAATACATCAAGATCCTTCGTGAGCTGTATTACGGATTCACCACCAGGATCTCACCCATTCTACAAAGAAGTGATCATTGATGTGAAAAGAGGGGTTCAACAGGGTGATACCATTTCTTAAGCATCTCAACAATTTATTTCCAGTATTTAATTTAACTCCTTGCACCTTCTCCGCAAGTCTCCCAGTATTCCTTTCCCTACCACTAATTTGCAAATTCACTTCTGCTGCTCTTTGGATAGTCCGTTTCATTGATGAAAACACCTTCTATCTTGTTGCTTGCCTCCTCTCAGTTAGTCACCAAGGTCTGTCAGTATAAAGTCTCTGGAAGACGGAGCCATAGCTCAACATGTAGGGCACTTACCTTGCGAGTGCTGATCTGGGTTCAGTCCCTGGGACCCCATGTTTCCCCAAGCCCTCCAGAAGTGATCCCTAAGTGCAAAAGCAGGAGTAAGCCCTGATGAATGTCCGGTGTGCCCCGCATAAACAAAATATTCCCCCAAACAAGCAAAAAAAAGTCTTTTTAATTTGTCAAGTCTTACTCTCCCTATTCTTACCTAGTTTTCCTTCACTGTCACTTGAATTATTTTAACTCACTGTTTTCATTCCTGCCAAAATGTTTGGCACATACTTTGTGACTGAGGACAACATACTTTAAATGTTTATCTTCAACATAATGAGACATGATATTTTTAATTGTTTCAGATGTCAGGGAGTGAAATTTTTTATTACTGTAAGACTTTTTAAGAGAGAATTAGTCCAACTATTCTGTTCTGTAGAGGTTTGAAGTCTTCATTGTTTTAACCAATCAATGAGTAGCTGGGCAGGATCAATTGGTGCTGCTGAATGGGCTTGGCTTTGGCAAAACACGAGATTATATGGATTTGGGGTCACTTTAACTAAAGGATTTGTTTTTTTCTCTTTTGAATTTTGTTTGTTTGCTTTGGGGGCCATTCCCAGTGGTGCTTGGGGCTTGCTCTTGGCTCTGTACTCAGGAATTATTCCTGGTAGTTCTTGGGGATCATGAGATGCTGGGGATTGAACCTGGGTCAGCGATGTGCAAAGCAAGCACCTTTCCCACTGTACTATGACTCTGGCCCCAGGTTTTGATTATTTCAATATTAATTTAGCAGGTTGTGTAAGATCCAAAGCATTAAAACCCTTTTTTTTGTCCTTAAGATTTATTTATTTTATTTTTTTTTCAAATTCAGTTTTTATTTTTTAACATTTATTTATTTATTTATTTTTTGACAATTACAAAAATGTTCATGTTTGGGTTTCAAGCCATACAGTGTTCCAGCACCCATCCCGCCACCAGTGCCCACCTCCCACCACCAATGTCTCCATACCCTCCCCTCCCCTAGCCTGCCTCCATGGCAGGTTCTCCCTTCTCTTTTCTCTCTTTCTCTTTCTTTCTCTCTCTCTCTTTCTCTCTTCTATCTTCTTACATGTTGTGGATTGTAATAGACTTTTTGACAATCATTGGTCCACTGTTCCTTTTCATATCTTACCTAACCTCTGCTCCCACACATTTGTGGTAGTTTCCATCTTTGGCAAGACCTCCTGATCCACATTTTGCCTGACCTTGGATATTGTTATCATACTATTTAAAACCCTTTCTTCTGCTTGATAGAACTATAGAAACATATCATATTCTTACTGCTTTTTTTGTATTTTAAAGTTTTCTAGATGAACAAATGCATTATTCTTATAACCAGTAAAAGTTTTGTTATAAGCAAAAATTCTGTTTACTTTTGAAAGGATGCCCTTGTTTCTTTTAAATATATGCACGACAATATACATAACAAAAGGAACATTTTTGTGCAGACAGATAGCACAGTGGATAGGGTTCTTGACTTGCACACAGCTGACTCTCGCTCAATCCCTTGAAGCCCATATGGTCCCATCAGGTTGCAAGGAATGATCCTTGAACACAGACTCAGGAGTAATCTTTTAACACCTCCAGTGTGGTCCCCAAAGATAACAAAACATAAACAATAAAAAGACAAAAATAAAAGAATCATCTGCATTGTTTTTATATATTCCAACTGCTAGTTTTCTTTAGGATTGGCTTCACGTAATAGAGAATAAAAACTTACAAAGGTTCATACAAATTAGAAGTTTGGTCGTCTTCTATGTAAAAGCCATTTGAATATTGACAGCTGTGGGTGATCTACTAACTTCATGGTGTCAAGCAACAATGTTCCTTAATCTTGTTCAGTTCTCTAGGTCACGTTATGGTCCAAATAGCCACTAAATGTCAGCATTATACACGTGTTCCAAACTGGTATATAGGCCAAGGAGAAGACAAGACTGCCTCCTCCAGTTTTGAGATCTTCCCAGAAATAGCAGACCACGGGCCTATTTAATTTTTACTGATGAGACCTTAATCATAACGCCATACCTAGCTGCAAAGAATTCTCAGGGGAAAATCAGGGTTTTGTGTCTAAGGAAGCAGGAGTAAATGCATATTGGGAAACTAAAAGCTATGTGTGTTGTACTTCAAGAGTAAGGGCAAGCATACTACAGAATCATTTAAAAATATCACTGGCCAGTGCTGGAGGGTCTTTGCCGCTTTGTTGGTATGGAAGGTGCAGTAGCTTTTTATAACAAAACATAAATATTAGCATGACTGTAACCATGCTACTTCAACTACAACCAAATAAAAATAAGAAAATGTGACTGACTACAACTTCTCTGATAAAAAGAGCTAGCTCTGGGATCTATTAACTTAGAATAGTCAACAATTACATATTAAAAATGTACTTTTTTGCCTTACTTTTAAAAAATTTCTCTTCTAAAATGTCTCTGAACCTTCCCCAGGGGTGCAAATGAGTGTTAAATGAGATAGGAGGTAAAGCTCTTAGAATACAATACATATTATGTGCTCTGTAAATGTTAGTCTTTACCCTAATTAATATCATTATTAGTGAAGGCATGTAAGTTATACTGAAGACATAGCTCCTGCTTTAGGTTATTTATCTTTTGGTTGAAAGGCTAAACTATAAACACATGAAATACCCTTAGAATAAGCATGTATCATTTACATTACATACATTAGGAAGAGAAGTTTAATTTTCTAAGAACTTAAGAATTCAAAAACCTGAAAAAATCCTTATAGGGTGTGTGAATGTGTATGTATGTTTATGAGAGAAAAGGACACAGAGACAGAGATGGTGGAAAGAAATATAGGTATAGATACACAGATAGATCATGAGGTATTTTTGAAAACCCAAGACTTTAGAGCTCATGATGACCGATTCATTTTCTTCTTTGACTGGTTACCTCCCACAGCTAATTGCTGGCCAATTCCTTCTCAGGCTGGGAAGGTTATTTCTGATTTTTGTAATTTCAGGTAAGAGGCCACATAGCCTCCCATTTTCGTTTTTTATGACAATTGTGAAACTATTGGTATTAGAGCTTTTTAGGGCAAAACCTCACAAATTAAAGTAAGAATTTATTTCTTAGTTTAAGAATCCAACAAATTGCATCAATTGAGTGGGCAACAACACAGATAGGGCTGAGAATAGATAATCTATTAGAACAGATATTTTTTTGCTTTATTTCTGAAAAGGAAAGTCTTTCCTAGTATTGCATTGCATTTTATGCAGTACATTTGCTAAGAGAATTCAAAAGAAGAGATCGGGCCCATTGTCCTTTATTCAGGGGTATTGAAGGCCCAATTTCCTCTTTTGAGGCTCTTAAGGAGCATGCTACATAAAAAGGAATGGACTGCTTGCTATTCAACCAAGGCTGGAATAGCAATACCAATCATTATACTGTTATCTATTTGAAAATGTGGATTTTACTTGGGATGGTATTTATTGAAGCCTGCAAAAAATCTGCTTTCTGTCGGGCGGCAAG
Organism: Cryptotis parvus; assembly: GCA_021461705.1. Taxonomy (NCBI): domain Eukaryota; kingdom Metazoa; phylum Chordata; class Mammalia; order Eulipotyphla; family Soricidae; genus Cryptotis; species Cryptotis parvus. The sequence continues at coordinate 21,026 of JAJIBD010011632.1, read as the reverse complement.
AGCAATTTGAAATGAAAATTCAAGCTCAGAGATCAGTTGAAATTTGGCCTGCTCTATATTGCCATGGAGTTTGGTATGATGATGATATGCAGGGGTGGGAGTAAGGGCTGTCCATTGGCTGCCAATCCTGTGCCAGACTCGGTCTCTTGATGCACAATAGGGCAATTTAAGAGAACCTTTTCCATCTTTATTAAAATGGGGAGGGCTTCAGATGCTGGGGCTGATGCACTTAAAATGCACTTTGAAGCATCATGGAAATTTTGCAAAAAGACTTTTATGTAGCAACAATTCTATTGATAGAGTCAATGAGAGTTTTGTCTGTGCAAGAACTGCAGGATGGGACCCCAAGTCACATGCTTTCAAAATTATTCTCCCTTTGTTGGATATCACAAAGGATATTTTCCCATGAAAACAAGATCTTTTGTTTCTTATGAATTCATTCTAATTGTGAAGCTGGCTGATAGGGTTACTGCATGTTCTTCTCACACTGCCAGGTGGCCTAGGGAGTTGGCGAAAATGGGCTCAATCATCTATTAAGTCTTTTTCCTGGTTGTAATATGTTTCACTTCTCATCTAAAACCATAATACTTGATGTTCATTCCAAAGGAGAGAACACTGGGGTCAAATATAGGAGTTTATTCCTTGGCTTTTAAGCAGGCAAAACTTTTCTGCCTTTCTGGTTTCTCTACTTTCTTGGCAGATGCACATAACCAACAAAAAAAACTGCACAAAAATACAGTCAGGTAGTGAAAGCTAGACAAGTTAGAATACTCATTTTACACTGAATTGCATGTACAAGGTGTTTTCAATAAACAAAACAGATACCGTTTTCTCATTATGAGATCTTACATTTGATTTAGCCGATGTCCTTTGTGAAAACATGTCAAAATTACTTAGCCATTAGTTAAGGAAACAAACCATATAGGATCTGTGTTAAATAATGAGGTTTCAAAACAGGTATAGCCTCCACTGGATCCTCAACCAACTTCTGCAGAAAACACAAAGTCAATGTTTCCCAAGTGCATGATACCACACCGTGAGGCATCTCTGGTCTTATCCAGGGTTCAATAGTAGCTTCCAGTGCAATGGACAGGCAGGGTCACCACAGCAGAGATGAATTTAAAAGTGCTTTAGGATCTCTGACAACAGGAAATGGCATACAACCATGAAAAATTGCAGCCAAAATCACAATATATTAATGGGGTATAACAAACATATACATATATACTTGACTCTATTCTTTAAGAAATTTAACAATTGTGTTTCTGGTAAGTCTGGGCCAGGACTTTTACATTGAATTTTCTTTAGTAAGTAATTTTGCTAGATGGAAAGTGGGGTAAGTAGACATTTGTAAAAATAATAGTATGTTGTGGACTGGTGCTTGTACACACAAACACAATGCACACACAATACCACACGATCACCAAGCTTCCAGAGGGTATCTATGTGAAGCAAAGACAGGCAGGATGGATGGATATGTCTTAGTCACTCATTCTGCCACTTTGATCTGCAAAGCATCGTTTATGTCTTTTGTTTGTTGGTTCCCTCAGCAGCTATGGCTATCAGTTTCATCAATTTTAGAACATATGCTGGCTTTTGAAGTCCATAACAGCTTATCTGTGGTGGTACTTAGGGGACAGGGTTAGGCAAGATATGGTAGAAGACAGAGATGACTGGAAAATTATCATACCTGGACAATATGTGCTGTCATTTTGGGATAAAGAATAGAGGATTTTGTAGTGGGTGGGAGGTGAGTGGTTTTGCGTCGCAGAGGATACTCCTCCCCCGCCCACACACATACTGCCATACATAACATCAAAGAGAATCTCAAGGGAGCCATTCAAGGTCTTTGCATTGCTTTGACTGATTATTACATTACTTCACCGACTTCAAAAGACCTTGATCACACACTGACCTATTAAATACACAGAAGCCGAGTCCAGTGATTGCTGCGTGGAAAAGAGGAAAAGAGGAAAAGAGGAGGGAGTTCATGAACACAAATGATTCTCACACATGACTCTCATTGTGTAGCTTGGTGTAGAAAGGACTTCCATGTGAAGGGGAAGTCCTGGGCAAGGATTTTAAATATTTTAAATATTTTCCTCCCTTATTTCTATCCCTCCTGTTTTTCCTGCCCTATTTAAGAAAGCACCTAAGAAAATAATATGAACGAGAAGCAGACAGGGGGACCAGTCTGCCTAGAGCAGTGTTTGTCAAAAGTTCAGGAACTAGGTGACTAAGGTTACTGGATAGATACATGCTTGCTTGAGTGTCCGAGGAGTTCATTTTAGAACATCATTAGAACAACTTTTTTAAAATTAAACATTTTATTATACCACCGTGAGATATACAATTACAACGTTGTTCATGTTTGGAGGATTCGGTCACATAGAGTTCCAGCACCCGCCCTCCACCAGTGCCCATTTCCCACCACCAATGTCCCCAATTCCCTCTCCCCTCCCATAGCCTGCCTAAAGGGCAGGTTCTTTATCTCTTTTCTTTCTCCCTCTCTCTCCCTTCTCCTACACATTGTGGGTTGCACTACATACACTTGGAAGCCATCATGTGCATTTTTTTGCCTATATTTAATGCTCAGTTCTATGTTGGTATCAGCCCTTTCCGACATTTATTCACATATGTAGAACAACTTTCTTAACATGACCGAGATGTGTCTTCACTCTCATAGGTGACATGGACCTGTACCTGACCCTTCTATTACTGCTGACACCGGAGACAGTAGCTGGCCATGTGTCTTACTAATTTCTGATGTTTGAATTAGTGTCTCTATAAATATTCTAATTCCTCTTGCAGAAAAAATCAGAACTTCAGAGACTTAATCAAAGCTCCAAATTTTAGTCGTTCTGCTCTACCACAATTCCTTATTATACCCTCACCAAAGTACAAGGTAACCTCTGTTGCCTGCCTGCTGAATAGCGAAGGACAAAGAACAGGTGACCTTTCATAACCATGCCTCCTGTAGTAGTGGTAATTATAGAATAGGTCCTCCATGTTTGTCTGGCTGGGTTTGTTGTTATCATGAGCATTTTCCAAGACCCAGGATCTTGCAAATCACTCAGGTTGCTCCAGAAGATAATGCAATAAGGCTTTAACTTATTTCTTGGTAGATTACCTTTGTAGGACACTTCTAGAATGTGCCATTTATTTCATGTTTGAAAGTAGCTTGCATATGGTAATGGTGAGGATCCTTACAGCACAAAATGAACAAATGCTATAAATCAGGGCTTTTGACCCTTTTTGTCCTGAGAGTTGGTTTTAAACATTTACTAGCACACAATGGCTGGACTAATTCCATTCATAAAAATGACTAAACTAACTGAAAGGCTACTGAGGGACTGAAAAGATTGCTCCATGGTTTGGAACTCATGTGTGGCTTGTAGGAGGCCAGGGTTGGATCCCCTGACCTGTACAGTTCTCCAGTACTGCTGGAAGCAACTCAAGAACACACAGTCAGGAGGAGCCCCTCGGCATAGCAGGGTGTGGCCCCCAAACCAAGATAAACCAAAAAGATGACTGAAAAGGTGTGAATGAATCACAGCATTATTTTGAGTGAGACAAACCAGACACAGAAGACCACACATTGTATGATTCCATTTATATAATGTTATGGAACAGGCAAACTAAGCTATGATAAAAAATAACATCTCAAGGTGGTTACTTTTAGAAAGGGATATTGTGAAAGGGCATGAAGAGTTTCCCAGAGAGATGAGAAAATTATATATCTTAATATGGATTTGGTTACATAATATACGCATTTGTCAAAGCAGTCATGGAATTGTTCACTCAATATCTGTGCAGTTTGTTGCATGAAATTTTTCCTAAAAAATTGAAAGCAAATATTGAGCCCTATTTAATAGGTTTGCTTTACACAATTGTAAGAGTTGGCAATTTGGAAATTATTGGTGCATTTTAAGTTTGAGTAAATGAGTAAATATATTGAGAATAAATGGGAGGACAATTTTGTTCTCTCACTGTTGGAGAACAAAAAAGTCCCCAGGAAGGGATCCCAGGATAGAAAGCAGACTGTGACAAAAGAATGTCACTGTGTTACAAATGTATGAAACAATCCCACTGAAGGCAACTGCAGACGAGGTGCTGACATAAGTAACTTAGGAAATTATTGAATTCTCTGAGATGAAAGGCAAAAGGAACTGAATTTACCCAGGGGGTCCAGATCAACAATCCAATTCTGGAGACATGCATACCGGAATTGAACAATTTAGTAAATGAATGGTGGATGGTGGGGGGGCCTTCCAACTGAGTTAGAATCTACAGGTAAAACAGAGAAAGGAGCCTAGATTTCTCATGTAGTAGTGGATTAAACTTAGAGATATACATCACTTGTATCACTTGTCTTCCTGTTCATCGATTTGCACCAGTGGGCACCAGTAATATCTCCATATGTCTTGTCACATGCTGGTAGAGTCCAAGGGCATCTGCTTGCTCCAGGAACATAAAGAGCCTCAAACCATTCCAACAGGTCGTGGGAATGAGGTCTATAATTGTTACTGGTATTTGGCATATCAAATACGACATGGGTAGCTTGCCAGGCTCTGCCATGCGGGTGAGACACTCTTCTAGTCACCTATGATCTCCAGCATTTACTGATGAGCCGGGCTGTGATCAGCTCTTCTTCTGGGTGAGTTCTGACGCAGAGGGGCGTCCGGATGTGAAAAATGGCGACTCTCATGGAGTGGTGGGTCCTCTGGCCTCTTGTGAGGCTCTGCTGGGCTGGCGGGCCAGGACTAGAACCCATCATGTCTCTCGGGTGCCTCGTGATCAGCTGGGCACAGGGAGATATACATAAAAACACATATTTAGCTTAGTACATGAGATGCCCTCAGATACTACATACAGAAATATTTATTGTGTGGGTACACAAGTTGAGAGCTTGTTTGGAGGTTCTAGCAGGGAGCGCAGCTACTCGTATACCTCGACTGAAGACCGCTTGGTCGTCTCTATTCCCGAAGGGCCGCCCTCGACTCAATTCCAGGAAGGCCTTCTTGAGCACGTAGCTCGGGAGGGATGCACATGGAGCAGTGAGGGAGGAAGGGGACACCTGCCTACCCAGCCAGATCAGCCGAATCAACTCTGGCGATCAATGGGGTGACAGATATCGCAGTCAGATCGCCCTCACATCCACAAGTTCCTGCCCCTCGAGGTGTTTCAGGTGTGATTACAGTGGCCGGCTGCATGGGCAGGTGGCAGACAGGAGACAGGTTTGTCTATACTCAGTATTATGCCCCATGAGTCCTAGATGGTTGATGGTCTGACATAGAAAAGGACTGGACCCCCTGGGATGAACCCAGAACCACGGAGAGCCTGACAAGCTACCCGTGTTGTATTCGATATGCCAAAAACAGTAAACAATAAAAAACTTCATCCCCAATGAATGGAGATGTTACTGGTGCCCGATCAAGCAAATTGAAGAACAACAAGAAGAGAAATTACAAGTGATAAGTACGCAAGTTAGTTTATGCATATATTTGTTCTTTCAACTGAGAGGTTCTTCACACAATTGTATTCACATAGCAAAAGCACACTTATTGCCTAGATCTTGATTTCTGACAATACTTCAAAAAATAAAATGAGGTAAATCATTAAGAATTGAACAGAAAATATGCAAGATTGCCCTTGCAAACTTATAGTGACCCTTAACCAGGGACTTCTCTTAAAAATCTCTTAATACAAATAAGCCAAAGGGGCCCTACAACGAACTGAGAAACATTCTAATTCTATAATCTGTCAAAATCTGAGCAATAAAACAAAGTAGCACTGGATTAGAGCTAAATGTATAAAATAAGCATCAATATGTGCATTGGATTATAAATAAGTTATTGTATTGAACAGATAAATAGAAAAGACGAAAAATCTCCAGAGTGGAAGAATTCATTCTCAAAGTGTACATAGATACTCCATCCTCAAGGATGTGGTACATAATTTCCTACAACTAAAATGTGGGCTGCACTTGTAACATTCCAAAGTACCATCTCAAAGAATGCAGTATGGGAAGTGGGACATGAGAACTTTTACAGTGGAGAAAGCAGATACATAGAATGTTAGCCAGGTGATCAAAGTCAACATCAAGGGGGATAAAGTCGTGTTGATAACATGTACCCCGAATAGGATGTGATGAGAAAGGCATTTTGTCTCTGTAGTATTTCTTCTCTTACCCACATAATCTGTCTAATCATGAGAAAAGCATCAGACAAATTCTAAGCGGGGGACATTCTCCAAAACACACAAATAGCCAGTACTCTTCAGAACCTGGAAGCTCATGCAAAATATGAAAACATCACATATTGTCCCAACCAAGAGGAGCCTCAGGAGTCAGGAGGAACATCCTGAATGAGATTCCGAAACAGAAAAGAGAAAATAGGACCCAAATCTAGGAACTGGGAAATGCTTATGTGAATTTTCACCAGAAGCAGTTTCATCGGCATGGTTAATATTGTTTTTATCAATATTTCTATATTAATAACAGCCACACAAATGCACTGCATTAATGCAAAAAGGATACACTACTGAAAATTGAAAAGGAATGCCGTTGGGAACTAATACTGGCTATAACTCAATAGATACACATTGTCTAAAAGAGTTCTAAAAAAGTCTATTCGAAAAGACAAAAACCCTCAGATACAGACTACTGTAAATCAGCAGCTTGCGTGTGGAATAGAGAGAAGGGTGTAGCCTGGGTGTGGGCAAAGTGCGGACAGCATCAGTGTCACCTCCTATCTGTAGATATGAATGACCAGGCCTGTCCTTAGGTGCCCTTCTGGGGGATTTGGAAAGGTCTCCCGTATCTCAATGACTTTGTCTAAGACCTTATCTGCCATTGTATATGGAATCTGATTAGAGCCTGCAAGTCAGCCTAAGAAGACTAAGGGGGTGCACACAGAAGCTCCACACCATCTGAGGTAAACAATGGAGTGCCTGCCTCTACTGAGAAGTGCCAGCCTCCCTGTGCGTATAGGTCAGAACTTGTTCATGAAGACCACAACAATCCTGTTCTCTGGGATGTTTTCTTGGGGCTTCATAAAGCTCTAATTTGGATGAACCTATAGGTTCTGCTTCAAGGGCTTTGTTGTCTTTGTCCCATAGACATGATTTGGCAATTTCAGCTAAGAAGGTTCTGGAAAGACAGCACTAAAAGAATGTCGCTCAGCTCTCTCTACTTATAACAATTCTATGTGCTCTAATCAAGACTGAAAGGTTAAGTGAGCAAATTGTCCTTGATTTCATCAGTGAGCTTATTGCAGCCAGGCTGAGCACTAGCTCAACTGCATGCTCCAGGAGAGTGGACACATATGGTCATTAGCCAGCACTACTTGAGAGTAGCATTTACTTCCCTATTGTTCCAATTGCCCTTTTTTGAAACTTAAACTTGGGAGCCTATAGCCAGGGAGGTCAGGCAATCGATTCCAAGTAACAGAGGCCCCTCTTTCCACATTCATTTTGGAAAAATTGACTATTGAGTTCTGTGCTGGGTCTACATCAGGAAACTGTACATCTAGACCAACATTGACAAAGAATATTAGTAACAAAGAACATAGAACATGTTTCTTGCACAACAAGATTTCCCCTTGCCAGCAGAACCAAACAATGGGGCACTGAATAAAGAAATCTCTCTGACTTTGTGTCTGCTTCATCATAGTAAGCAGATATTACCAATAAAACTTCGTTCCTAACTGACTCTGAGGCAAAGGGCTTTTGCATGTGCATAAGCACACCCAGAAGAGTTGATAAGAGATGCCTGGCTCCGAGCCTATTGATCTCAGATTGGGATTTACTACTGCCTAAGACGTTCTACCCAGTTTCAGCTTCTACATTGTGCCCTGTAGGAGAATAAATACTACTGTGCCATAGGTCTGTCACTTTAGAGTACCATGAATGATGATAAAAGGCAAACGCAAATTACAGCAAAAGTTGGATTGGCCTTCCTGTCAACACTACTGAAATGTGAGACTGGGAACTATTGATAGAAAGCACAGAGTGTCCCTGATAAAATGTTATATAACAATGACCATGCAGTGCAGAGGCACATTTCCCCATCTCTAGAAAAATAGGAGCACCTCTCCAAAAAGCCTGCTTTGAGAAGATTTTTGTCTTTTCCTTCAAAGGGAAATCAAAGCAGAGTAAGAATTCAATTGGAAAATTTGCTAGAAACATTTAGGAAAGCCCCAGAATCTACAAGATATTTTCCAGAAATTCCTCTGAGTACTGTACATTCCTCACTACTTGAAATAACTGTATTTAGACTTTGAAAAGCAACTATTTTGACCTATTGAAGTAGGAGATCTGAATTCTTGTTTTCCCTGTTGTCAGATGAAGCCAGAAATACTAAACTGGCTTCAAAGAAGCTAATGGGTATGCAACTAACAATGTCAAAAGTTCTTTCAGACACGGCAATAAAAGTTTTCTTCATTAAATGAGTTAAGATATGTAAGGAGAACAGTGCCTGGAATATAGTAAGTTCTCAGTAAACTGTAGTGATTTTAAGCAGATATTACTGACATCCACCTTGTCCCCTCTTAGCTGACCTGAGTTTGCCTGAAATTGCCTTTGAGCTCCTGTGTCCTGTACCAGGTTCCTGTATTGAGTGCAGACCTTCCTTGGTTTCTCTGCTTAAAGGGCTCCTTGATTACCTCTGAAGCACATTCACTATTAGGCAGAAGAAACCCAACATGCTGGGGATTTAAGGGGCCCAGGAGCAGCTTTCACTGAGAAGAAATTGGTTACGGTGCATAAGTGCCCTGCTTGGATGGGATACTTCTGAGGAATATTCTCTCCAATTTTCAGCACATTGAGTTCCAGTTGCCCACAGCAGAGGCCTTTCATTATAGTTCTCTTTCTTAAAATTTCTCATTATTTATTTTTTATGAAGGGCTACCCCTAGTGATGATTGGTTAGCAATAAAGGCCTGATGATTCAGTGTTTTGGGGATATCAAGGTTACATACAGCCCATGGTGCTCAGGGTTCATGTAGTGCTGGAGACTGAACTCAGGGCCTAGCACCTGCTAAGCATTTGCTTTACTCATGAACTGTCTTCTTGGTCCCAGTATTTTGTTTGTTTGTTTGAGGGCTATGCTGGGGAATAAGAGGTGCTAGGGACAGAATTTGACCTTCCTGTTTGTACTCAGATCATTGCGTGCTCTCTCTGGCTCACACTCCTCACTTTCTTTCTTTCTTCACTATCTCCAGCCTCTCAATTGTACTTCCCAGGATTGACCTCCCAAATAAAGTGCCTAAACCAAAGAACTTCTACAGAGTCTGCTTTTTTTTGGGGGAGGAGGGGGAATAACCAGAACTAAGACAGGAGTTGCTGATCTAAACTGCTGCTGAGAATGGAGAATAGAGCCACAGAATATTGTGTCTCAAAATTGGTTATTTACAGCTACATGTAATTATTGATCATTTGAAGGTGCATGCTGATTTCTAGATTTCTAGAAAATTATGACAAAGTACAGAAGAATAAGAAACAGACTTTTGGATTAGGGCCTATAGCTAGAAGCCCAAGAAAAAATGCTCACATGTATTTAAATGGAGGAAGATGTGGTGGATGCCTTGTAACATGGAAGCAAATCCTAAGCTATAAACTTTATCACTTCTAACATGTTCCAACACGAACAGCAAAAATGTGCAGTACGCATTACAGTGGTCTGCGAAACTGTCTTTGCTGCATGAAAAAAAAAACAAGCAAAAAAACCCATTCAAAGCTTTTAGTTCAGTATAAATTCTTTCCTCTAAAGGAAAATGCCATCCTAAACATTTTTACTTGCAAAAAATCTTCAAGCTATAGAGCAATTTATTTCACATGACATTTAGAGAAAATCAACAGAAGTAGCTTTTACAATGTGTGAATCCACAAATCATGTTTCCTCACTATGGTTATGCATTGAAATCTCTTGAGGTCTCCTCTGGCGCTGCCCCTGGGAGAGGGCCTTTAGAGATGATTGTTTCTGTTCACATAAGTATCCTTTTCTCAATGGAAAATTTCTATTATTCCTACTGGGGCACCAATGCTTTTCCATTCCCAGGCCCACAAAGACAGTCATTGACAAGGACTGTCACATTCTGCTTTAATGCTTTCATTGTCTCCAACATTTCATACGGTACATTACTTGAAACAAATAAATAAAATATTTTAAACAGAATTAAAAAGGCTGAACAAGTGGACTCAATATTAATGAAATGCAATTTGACAGATATAGAGTAACATAAACATGACAATTTGGGTCAGTTCAGTGAGTAAAATTGGAGTAGAATCCAGTAAAATTTGATGACAGCATTAGTACCCAACCTTACCACATCATTATTCCAAATAACCTATTCCCTTTCCCATTCATCCCCTTCCATTATTGGAAGGTAGTTTTCATAATGTCAGCTGAGCTCAGGGCTAGAGTGGCCTCCCCACTTGGGGATGTGTAATCATAACATTCACTCTCCAGCCTGGGTTGTTGCTATTTACCATTTAATGCTGGTCAACAGAAGACAGATGGTAAGCAATTACTTTCTGATGGCTTGCTCTGAAATAATCATTATGTTTAAAATTTTAATTTATTGTACAGTTTTCTCTAATTAAGCCTAGGTTCTCGATCAGAAGGATGGACAGGTTTTGAGCAAGGACACAATGGTTGCAAAACAAAGGAAAATTAAAATATGATGTGGAGGCAAACTTTCAAATCAGTCAGGTGCTGTCGGAAGGTCAGAGGCTTACTGTCAATGCAAGACAGGTGAACATGGGGTTTTGTTGTACTCTGCATAGTGTATTACAGTAGGAAAGGCATCAAGATAATGGTCAGTAAGAAAGCAAACCCGAGTCTTAGTAAGTGCAGGTTGTTATAAAAAAGATAACTTAGAGAGGCTTTAACAACAGACATTTAGTTCTCACAGTTCTGGAGACTGAGAAGTCAAGTATTGGGGTGACGACCCCTTCTTGTATTGCAGATGACTGCCTTCTTGCTGCAGCTTCATGCCGTGGAGAATAGCTAGTGATCTCATAAGCTCTTGTGGGGTCCAACTCTCCTGGCTTCACCTAAATGTAATCAGATCCTAAAGGCATCCTGATTAAACACCACCCATATTTTGGTGCTTAGGTCTTCAACAATAGAACACGAGAGGTAGGGAACACAACATTCAGCCTGAAGCTTCTCCAATTACAGCTTCTGAGTGTCCATTTACCCAATGAAAGCAAGATTCTTGCCAGATCCTTTGCCATCATTTAACTTTTCTGGTGTTGTGGACAGTATTTTATTTATTCATTTTTAAAAATTTATTTGATTGAATCACTGTGAGATACAGTTAGAAGGCTGCTCATGATCTGGTTTCAGTCACACAATGTTCCAAAACCCATCACTCCACCAGTGAACATTTCCCACCACCAATGTGCCCTTTTCCCCTCCTGCCACTTCCACAGCCCCTCGCCAGCCTGTTTCTATGGCAGGTAACTTTCCTTCTTCCTTCCTCTCCCTCTCCTTCTCCCTCTTCCTCTCCCTCTCCTCTCTCTCCCTCCATCTCTCTCTCTCTCTCTCTCTCTTTTCTCTCTCTCTCTCTCTCCCCTTTGGAAATTATGGTTTACAATATATAAAACCGAGAGGTTATCATGTTTGCTCCTTTACTTGCTTTCAACTTGCAGTTCTTATACAGAGTGATCACTTACTCTGTGGGCTTTACACTATGATCTTTGTCATGGTGTTTCCTTCTCTATTCTGTCTTTCCCCAAGTGGTTGAAGCAGGCTATGAGGACAGTCTTTAGTATACTAAGCCACTCTATGTGAGTGAACTAAAACTGCCTTCAGCTCTTTTCAACAGCTTGGCCTCAAGAATAATGTGATTGGGCCGAAGAGATGACTCAAAGACTTAGTGTGCAGATTTGCCTATGAGAGAAATGGGTTTGATCTCCTGGCATTGCACGGTTCCTTGGGCACTTCTGAAATTAACTTCAGAGCAATAAATCATGAGTAATCCCTGAACACTGCTGGGCATGTTCATTCCCCCCAAAAAGAATTACTTTGAATTTTTCAAATTTAAGTCACAAAAAATATTTTGTTGATAGCCAAAATAGACTTTTTTAGGAGTATAGGTATCATTTTTTTTTTTGCTCTTTGGTCACACCCGGCAATGCTCATGGGTTTCTTCTGTGTCTTCACTCAGGAATTACTTCTGGCGGTGCTCGGGGACGATATGGGATGCCGGGGATCGAACCAGGGCCAGCATGGGCTGGCCACGTGCAAGGCAAACGCCCTACCCTCTGGGCTATCTCTCTGGCCCAGGAGTATAGAGATCATTTAGCCTGATTCTTTTTCTCCTTTTGACTCACAATTGGCAGTGCTCAGGACTTACTACTTGTCTCTCTACTCTGGGCTCTCTCCTGGCAGTGCTCAGAGGACCAGATGCGTGGGAGATTCAAACTGGTGTCCCTTGCATTCATGATAATCGCTTTAACCTCTTTGTGCTATCTCTCAGGCCCTGAGGGCTATATCTTGATGATGATGATGATGGTAAAATCTACATAAAATTTTCTATTTTCTTTTTGGGGTCACACCTGGCAATGCTCAGGGGTTCCTCCTAGCTCTGCACTCAGGAATTACTCCTGGCGGTGCTCGGGACCATATGGGATGCCGGAATTGAACCTTGGCCGGCACAGGCCAGCCGAGTGCAAGGCAAACGCCCTACCCACAGGACTATCAGCTCTGGCCCCAAATTTTCTATTTTCAACCAGGCCATGATCATTATTTTTTTAAATTTTTATTACACCACCGTGAGACATACAATTACAAAGGTGTTCATAATTGGTTCTTGTAATACAGTATTCCAGCACCCATATCCCTCCACCAGTGCCCCTTTCCACCACCAATGTACCCCTTTTAATTTTAATTTTTATTTATTATATTTTTTGCATTTTTGGGTCACACCTGGCAATGCTCAGGGGTTTCTCCTGGCTCTGCACTCAGGAATTACTCCTGGCGGTACTCGGGACCATATGGGATTCTGGGGATCGAACCCAGGCGGGCACAGGCTGGCGCGCAAGGCAAACGTCCTACCAGCTGGGCTATTGCTCCGGCCCCCATAATCATTATTTTTGTTTGTATGTGTCTGGGGGGTCCTTATTGGCAGTCTAGTAAAATTGATTGGCCCCCTAGCCCCCTTCTCAGAACAAAATTTTTATGGATTTATTATTTCAAATATCTTTATTACAGAGTAAGTAATATGATCACAAGAGTTTTGATGCTGATGGTTTGGGTGTGAAAATTCCTACACTTTATCCACTACAGAAATGTCCAAAATGTTCCACTGATGTTTTATTTCACTTCCAGTCCTCTTCTACCTTCTCTCCCCCCTGCTAAATCACTTGATAACTTGATCACTTGAATCCCGTTATTAATTGATTTCTAGAGCGGGCGCCAGTAACATTTCCATTGGACCCTACCACGTGCCAATGTAGCCCAATGGCATCTGGTTGATTCAGGAATATGAAGAGCCTCAAACCGTTCCTTCAGGGTCTTGACAAGGCAGTCTGACCATCTTGTAGGTGGGCGGCCACGTGATCTTTTTGACATCCTGTGGGATCCAGTCAGTAACGGCTCTAGTCCAGCGGTCGTCTCAAAATCATATTACATGTCCAGCCCATCTGATTTTTGATGCCTTGGCAAACGAGACAGCGTCTCTGATTCTGGAATAGCGACGGAAGTCAGAACTCCGGATTCCTTCTCTCACTTGAGTGAGGTGTGATATTCCAAGCATAGCTCTTTCTGATTCCTCTCTGGAGAACCCGAATAGCATTCTCATCCTGCTTTCGTAGGGCCCAGGTCTCTGAGGCGTATGTTAATGCACGGAGACCGGTCGAGTCAAAGAGATGTGCCCGAGCAGGAGGTTCTTTGTCCTTTTTAGCTATTTCTTCGATGCCTTTGAAGGCATTCCATGCAGCTCTCTTCCTCCTGCGCAGCTCAGGTTTTAGGTCCTTCATCATGTTGACTTCTCGACCTAGGTACACATAACTGCTGCATTCAGAGATGTTTGTTCCATTGAGAGTGAATGGGGCCTCTGGAACTAGTTCATTTTTCATAAACATAGTTTTCTTCAGATTCAGCTGTAGACCTATCTTTCCACATTCTCGGTCGAAGTCAGCCAGCATTTGTGCTGCTTGGCTAATGTTTGGTGTTATTAGAATGATGTCATCAGCGAAGCGGAGGTGGTGTATGTTTCCGACCATCTATCTTCACTCCCACTCCTTCCCATTCTAATTGTCGCATGATGTTCTCGAGGGTGGCGCTGAAGAGTTTTGGTGAAATGGTATCACCCCTGCGAACCCCTCTTTTGTCATCAATGATCACTTCCTTGTAGAATCGTGAGATCTTGGTGGTGAATCAGTAATAAAGCTCATGAAGGATCTTTATGTATTGGGTTTGAACGCTCTGTTTGGCTAGGGCTTTGATGACTGCTTCAGTCTTCACAGAATCAAAGGCTTTCTTTAAATCAATGAACGTGAGACAGAGCGGCAAAATAATCTCAATTTTTCAGTCAAAGACCAAGAATTTGTCATAATTGAATACTCATCATTCCCTTGCTTTGTTTCTCCATAAGCCACAGACAAGTGACATTAAATTTTGTTTTTATTTTTTGCTATGTCCAGGACTCACCCCTGACTCTGAGCTCAGAGGTCACCATGGCCATGCTCAGGGGACCATTTGGAGTGGTGGCATTGAAACTATGTTGGCTCTGTGGAAGCAAACACCCCACAAGCTTGTACTATTTATTGCTCCACTCAGAGACCAAGCTTTAAAAACATGAAATAAAACATAAAATCTTAGAGGAAGCTAATTACTTTGAAAACTAGTTCCCAAACTTTTGTTTTTTTCCTTTTTTCAGTTTATTAAATATTTTAGTACACACCGTGAGATATAAAATAACAACATTGTTCATGTTTAGAGGTTTTGTCACATAGTGTTCCAGCACCCCGCCCTCCACCAGTGCCCATTTCCCACCACCAATGTCCCAAATTCCCTTCCTCCCATAGCCTGCCTAAATGGTAGGTTCTTTATCTCTTTTCTCTCTATCCCTCTCTCTTTTTCCTTCTCTTACACATTGTGGGTTGGACTACATACACTTAGAGGCCATCATGTGCAATTTTTTGCCTGTATTTAATGCTCAGTTCTAGGTTGGTATTAACCCTGTCGACATTTTTTTTATCTTTTGCCTGTATTTAACGCTCAGTTCTAGGTTGGCATTAGTCCCTCGACAATTGTTAGCACACTGTTCCATTTTCTGTCTTACCTAGCCTCTGACTCCCACACGTTTGTGATAATTTCCACCTTTGACAAGACCTCCTGATATGTTTCACTTGACCTTGGATATTGGTATCATAATATGTACATATATATTTATGTTATGCAGATTTTTGAAATATCATTTATGTGTCTCTAAATTACTGTATTAGTTGCAATAACTGGTATCATTTCAAAGTGGTGGTGAAGAAGGTGCTATTTTGATTAAGCTGCAACAACTGCAATTGTCAGTGAAAATATCTGACGTCTCTTGGTGGCAATAGTGTCAGGTTCAGCCACGTCTGCTCTGCTGTTTTTTCTTAACTTCATAATAGAAGTCAATATTTGGGTGACATTTGGTGTTGCACCTGTATATGTTCAGAGGTTACTCATGGTTTTGTGCTCTGGAATCACTCATGGCAGTGTTCTGGGGACTGTATGAAATGCCAGGGATCAAACTGGGTCAGCTATGCTAAGAGTAGCACCTTAATAATTGTAATGTCCCTATGGCCCTATCACTGTCACTGTATCACTGTCTTCCCACTCATCATCGATTTGCTCGAGCGGGCCCCAGTAACATCCCCATATGTCCTGTCTCATGCTAGAACCCAAGGGCATCTGCTTGCTCCAGGAACATAAAGAGTCTCAATCCATTCCGGAATGAGGTCTATAATTGTTACTGGTATTTGGCATATCAAATACAACACGGTAGCTTGCCAGGCTCTGCCGTGCAGGTAGCACACTCTTGCAGTATGCTATAGAATGCTTGTAGTATGGCCCTATAAGCAAACATTAAATATGAATGAGAGGTCTGTAAAAATAAAGAAGGAAGAAAACAAGGAAGGAATCTTTTTGTAACCAAGCTTACATGGGGCTCTCCCGATTCTTTTTTTTTTTTTTAATTTTATTGAGTTACTGTGACATACAGTTAGAAGGCTGTTCATGACTGGGTTTCAGTCAAAAAACTGTTCTTACACCCTTCCCTCCACCATTACACATTTCCCACCACCAATCTGCCCTTTACTCTCCTGACACTGCCCCATCTGCCAGCTTGTCTCTTTTATTTGCAACAATATCTTGATTTTTAATTTTTTTAAATTTTTTTTATACCACTGTGAGACATACAATTACAAAGGTGTTCATAGTTGGTTCTTGGCAATACAGTATTTCAGCACCCATCCCTCCACCAGTGCCCCATTTCTACCATCAATGTGCCCCACCCCTACCGCCCACCCCACAGCCTGTCTCTATGAAAAACCTTTTCCTTCTTTCTCCCTCTCTCTCCCTTTGGGCATTATGGTCTGCAATACAGATACTGATAGTTTGCTATGTTTGTTTCCTTACACATTCTGCAGTTTTTTTATACAGTGGTCATTTACCACAATCTTTGTGATAGTGGTCCCTCCCTATCCCAAATACCTTTTCCCCACAAGGTTGAAGCAGGTTTCCAAATGTGGACCAAACCTCCTGGTCCTTATATCTGCTGTCCTTGAATATTGGTTTCATATTATGTTTTTACACTCCCAGAAATAATTCTGTTTCTGTCCTCTCTGACTCATTTCACTCAGCCTGATAGTCACCATGCTCATCCATTTATAAGCAAATTTCCCTCTGAATTCTTGACTCCAGAGTAAGACCTTCATGAAATGCAATTTTCTTTTTTACTTATGTAAGATCTCAAGCAGAGTCTTCTGGTAATAGAGGGGAAGCAGTGAAATCTGAGAGGGGTTCAGACTGGAAGGAGCAAGATAAAGCTATGTGGCCAAAGGTGGGGACACAATCCCCTAGGGGCATGCTATAGGCAATGAATTCTCCTCCAACCATTTGTATGCAACATCTAGAGCTCCATGGCTTCTCTATTTTGCTCTGCCGCCTTCAGCGAAGTCCATTAAATTCTGGTATGCATTATGGGAGTGGGCATTTTTGTGACTCATGAATATAGACCTGAGCTAAGCACTTGAGAATTGAAGTTCATTGACCCTCTAGGTGAAAATCTCAGAAAGTGATGAGTAACTCACATCCTTGGGGAAGGAACTTTGATGTTTACTTTGCAGGGAGCTGAGAATTTGGGTTTCTTAGACACCAAAGAACAGATAACCCCATAAGATGTCCGATGTGCCTTAGTTTCTGTAGACTGGGAGGTGGGAGTGTGAAGTGAAGCCAAGGGGTAGAAATGAAGATTATAATGACCTGAGTCACATCATCATGTCTGTCTCACCCCAGTGCTTGGATCACTCCAGTTATCACTGGCTTACCCTGTCCCTGTATTACAAACTTATTTGAAGACAAGGAAATGGTGGTACTACAAGTGGATCCGCCACGGGTTTGAGGGATGAATGGAGTGGTATGGTGGGCTGCACAGGAGACTGCACTCTGCTGTCTGCTTGGTGTTCGAGCCTTTCACCTCTGCAGTTAGATGAGGACAACTGTCCTCTCTTCCTGCAGCTTGCATGAGAGTAAGCCAACTCAATGTGTGTATAGTTTCAGTGTAGTTGGTGGTACATTAAGAACATTGCTATTAGATTTTTAACATTGTTGGCGCTCATATCATACCTCTCATAAAATAGGTCAGCTCCAGATTTTTAATTTATCAAAAACAGAAGACCACCATGAAGGTAATCCTTACATAAAAAGCAAGTATTGATGATGCATTCTAAACTCCACTCTATCATCGGACTCCTACCATTTCACTTGACTTTCTCCTCTTCCCCCTCTCTTCAGAATTACATTGGTTAAATTGTAATTTTTTCACAGAAAGATGAGAGTTTTCTTACCCTTTGTCTCCCACTTGCTACCACTATAAACATACACACACACACTTACACACAAACACACACACATTCTTTATCCTCTTGCAGTAAGAGAATCAAACCCAGGCCTCCTGCCTAGAACTACAGAGCATTACCATCCGGCTGGTCCATTAAATATCATTTGAAAGTCAATTTTATCCCAGAGTGGTAAGTAGGATGCGTGCTTATGTCTTCATCTACCTTAATTAGGAGAAGCAATTTGCTGTACATTTCTTTCAAAAAAGGGGGAAACGCTGATCAAATTTAAGCTCCTGATAGATTGGAAACACAGCGTATGTTGTGGTGGTGGTACAAAGATGTGAAACCACTTCCCACACCTAAATTATGGCTTGGTCTAAAAACAGTCCAGCCTTATGACTTGCGTGTTTTCTAAGTAACTTGCACAATTGCCCATAATTATGGAAATAGGGGCTGTATCTTGAAAGCCAGCCTCTCTACATTTTGTTTTAAAACCCAGAATAGAAAATTTCATTTTGACCTATCACTGGAGATGTTTCCATACCATAATATTTTTCTGTGATTCTGTACCATTAACAATCACGACCATTTTTGTACCCTCTCCCTTTTGCCAAATGATTGGCATGTCTGAGAAGCTACGACTCAGTTTAATGGAGGTGTCTGCCTTTCTCTTTTGTTTCTTTTAACTAGGCCAGACTAATTTTTAATTCACATGGGTGTTTCTGACTTGAGACCACCTGATATAATGATGGGGTGCCAGTAACACATGCATTGGCGTGCAGATGGCCTGGGAGTGTCTGGAGAGCTGCAGGGACTAGACTGCCATAAGTTTTTGTGTTTGACGAACTAGGGAGCTTCCTAAGAGGGTATAACCCCTAAGAGTAACAATCCAAAGAGGAAGCGGTCACACCCAAGGAGTCTGATCCAAGAAGACTTCTCTGGATCAAGTTAGAATGAGGCATGATTGTGACAACATTTGCCATGGGCATTGGAAACCTAAGTTGACCCCTGTATGCATCTGAATTCATTTCTTGGTTCTAGGGAGAGATGAGCTGCCATTTTTGCTCTATCCTCCTATATACTATTTGCAGCAAATGATAAAAATTTATTTTCAAATGAGGCATTTAATCTGCTAAAATCCTGTGTATTGGGCCTGGAGTGATAGCACAGCAGGTAGAGCATTTGCCTTACACGTGGCTGACCCAGGTTCCGTCCCTGGCATCCCATATGGTCTCCTGAGCACTGCCAGGAGTGATTTCTGAATGCAGAGCCAGGAGTACCTCCTGAGCTTGCTGTGTGTGACCCAAAAAGAAAAAAAAAAAGAAGTAAAATAAAATAAAATCCTACGGATTTCTATACCATACAGTAGTAAGTAGTCAACCCCTTTTGAGTATCTATAGGATCCTTGGTAAATAGAGTCTGCCTGCATCTTCTGGCGTTATTTCATATTTCTCTGTTCTTTTGTTCTATTTTTTCAGCCATAGGGTCTTCTTTCTTATCCTTTAGCCAAGTGCAATCACAACCTTTTGTCTTAATATTTCCTATTCCTTCTGCCCAGCTCTCAATTTAAATACCCTGTCCTAAAATGTGGCTTTTGAGCCTCCTTGTGCCTCATGCTTTACTGACATCATCCTTTGTGTTGTAACTCCTGACAAGATCTTTTTTGGTCCTAACTTATTATTTGTTTTTTTTTTCCATTTTGAGGAGGAGATATGTCTTGGTTTAAGTTCCTATTCAAAAAACAGGGCTAGAGACAAGGGTTTGGGGTCAGACCTTTTTTTTATTTTAGACAGAGATACTCTAAGTACTACAGAAATAAAGGGGTTTTCAGTGACTCTGGGGAGGATATTGGGACAGAACTTCAGAAATTTATGCCGGAATGTCAGGGAAGAATCACTCATGAACTCAGCTTGGAGAAAACATCACAATCAAATTGTTTGGTTCTCAAAGAATATTCTAGGATATTGAGTCACATCTTATCTTATCTAATTTCTTCCTTTCCAATATCCTATAAGTTCCTCTCATTGACTTATTTCTTTTCCAAATGGGCTGAAGTTCATGTGAAACTGTTCACTGCCGCCACAGCTGGTGTCAGAAAGAAAACTGAATGTACTGGGGGTGATGACAGTGGGATGTTGCCTATTTATTTATTCTTTTCTCTTCCCAAATCCTGGATTGGTGCCTGGAGCAGCATAAGTATTAAAAAGTGCTCGTTAGAAACTGATTCAGGAAAAGGCTCTAAGTAAAATATAACAGAGCTGTGGATGTTCAATTTGCAATTTCAGGGGGTAAGCAAAGCACATTGCTATGGGTATCCTCTATTGGATGGCATCTTAAAAATATGAAAAGCATCACCGCACGTATTGCTCTAAATAGCTGGGTAGTGCTGAAGATCTTGTTATGGTGGTGCTCAGTGGCAAGTAATAGAGTAAATATGACCCCCAGCAAGGCGTTGGATAGACAACAGAGAAATGAGAGCACATTTATTCAGAAGCACATGTGAGACATCCCTGGGGACTTCTTGAAGTGCTATAAAGAAGGGCAAATGGTGCTTGAAACTTTTGCTATGATTCATACTTCGTTGGTAACACTGTTTTGATAAGGTTAAACTTAAGTAATAAAAGAATCCATGAGAAATGTGAACAAAGGACCCAAGAATGGGACACATTTTTACAAGTTCAGCAACTCCTAGATAGGATGGCAACTCAAGGGATTCCATTAGTCAGTGGGAACTCATACTGGCCAGGACGATGATATGAGTTTGTTTTAAAAGCGTTGTTCCTGTGTTTATTGATAGTGTGGCGGTGGAAGTCAGCATGAGTCCAGAGGCCTAGGGCTGAAGAGAAATCAAGTGGTGGAGACATGAATTAGAATTTAAATCAAACAAGCAAACCAAAGCATGAGTGATATACAGGGTAGTGCATTAAAAGCCCTTCAGTCTCTGTGCAGTAAGTATGAACCTGCTGAGGTGTGAGG